>JBCFYV010003321.1:0-30734 GCA_039000515.1 Timema cristinae
ATTTACAAAAATCATACATACAAATGTCTTTGTTGGCGCCAGACATGCGTTTTGTGGCCAAAGGTGGCACATAACACACATTACCCACAATTCGCCTTTGTGGTAATCGGAAAACAGTCCTTGGCAAAAAAAAAAAAAAATACAGACCGCATCTTCATCACCTGGATTTTTCACCCACAGGAAACTCCAAATCACTCATACTGTTGTCGACAATATTTTCGGCACCATCAGAATCTTCCGAAGAACGGCCTTCATCGAGCGTCTTTTTTGGCTTCCCTTTAGATTTTTTCTTCTTCTCTTGGTTTACGAAGTATTCCCCCAAAATTTAATTTGTGATGACATTTTTTTGGTTTGTCAGCAGAATATTTAATGATCTAACAAGGGCTTCTATGTAGGGGGGTTTCAGTGATCACACAAGCTCCTACAGCCTTGCGGCCTCTGTTGCTCACTTTTGTTTTTTTGATGGCACAGGGATGATCTCATACGGACTGACATGTTTCAGACCCCTTGAAGTGCTGGGTTGAGGATCCTCGGCAGGACTTACAGGATGATCAGCAAGCAACGTCTCGGGTGGATTAGACGCAGGAAGTTGGCTCTCAGAGGGAGATTTCAATAGATTATTTTCATGTGGCGTCGCCTGAGGACTGCAGGATTTCGATGATTCCTGTGCTGAAGCCAGAAAATCAGAATCGGTGAAAAGGTGTTTATTCATTGGGAAAATGGAAAATGCCTGTTTTGCTGAAACCGTTCATGGCGATCTCTCCTGTCTGCACTTTAAAATATGCTTTTCCAAAGAGCTCCATTATATCATATGGAAAAAAACGGCTGTCTGAATGAAGAAGCCTCTGTCTTATTTCTTCACTGTAGTGTGTCGTCAGGGGTTCCATGAAGGTTTTGTTCAGAGGCTGAAGCTTGTGTGAGCAGTGTGGCGGCAATGACACAACTGTCACATGATTTCTTCGTGCCATAAATCACATAACATTACGAACATGGTCGTAAGTGTCCATACTAAGATTAGGAGAACTGGAAGAGTCCTCAGCTGGGTTCATTTTTTCCACGAAATGCTAGAACCATTCGTAAAAATATTGGTTTGAACCCAACCTGATGGGTGTGCAACTCCAACCGAGCCTGGGGAGCCCCTCTCATTAGTGGTCAGTCATGTTCTCTCTGGGAAATATAATGAAAAGTGGAACATAATGCCCAGAGGCACTCATGCATACTATCACTGTGACCGTCGCTCCTCGCTCTGCAGATGTTGAGGAGCAATTTGACCTTCCTTTCCAATTACTTGCTGTAATTTTACTCTGTACAATGGTCAGGCCAGTTTCATCCACATTGTATATTCTATCAGCTGGATACTTGTGTTTAAAGTAGGCCTATTCTAATAATTGGAAAAAAGCACCGACATTTTCATTATTGAATCCTAAGGCACGAGAAAAAGAAGTCCCACATGGTTACGCAGAGACAGCGTATCTTTGTGACGCTCTAGGAAGAGATCAACCCAAGCGTGGCCTGCTTTATCTTGCTTGAAAGGGTGATTAACAACGTTTTTTTATCCAATTTGGAATGCCATACGTCGAAGGTCCCCCAGGTTAAACCCATAAAACTTTGCTTCCAATATTAAGTAAATAATCAACTAATTGTTTTTCGAGTTCATCTCCTAGTATTGGCCTCCTTCCTATTTTAGCTGTCACTAATTTAAAAGGTGATACGTCAAACTTTTTGATAATATCGCGCAATGTACCACGAGGTAGGTTGAAAGTTTTAGATGCTTTTGGGGTGCTCATCTTATTTCTCTAACGGAAAGGATTGATTTTGCCATGTCTTCTTCACCCCATTGACATAGCTTATTTTTAGGAACATATTTAGGCTTATTTCTAGGCATTCTTACAAAAAACTGTAAGTATTAGTAGCTTCCTTGGGGCTTTGGTCCAAAATTCAACTAGTCGAATTTTAGAGCACTAGTGGTAGTCAGAATAGAACAAGAAGCAATTGATTAACTAAAAGCGAATTTAAAAGCCTAAAACGACCTAACATGATGTTTTAACGGCCTTACAGCTAATACTAAAACACTACGAGTAAAAATAATTAAGAACACATACCTGAAAAAGTTTTAAATCGCCGAAGCTGAGGTTTTGATTAGTGCACTGTCACGGTTGAGCGTGCAGAACTGCGGTTAACACAAAACAACAAAATAATGGAGTGCTGTTTACTATTTTTCACGCATGGCTGTAACACCTCGCAGTACGTCAAACCCTGCTAGTCGGACTTTAGACCCTAGTCGAAATTCGGACCTCCTCTAAATAAATTCAAGTAATATTATTTTTTGTTTAAATGTTATTTAATATAATTGTTAAACTAAACCAACCAAGATAGTGATTTTATAATTCAGTCTATTCTCATTTCCTTGGTTTAAAACTAGTTTATGCCAATGGAAATACTAAAAAGATGGAAAAGTATTCCGCTCAATACCATCTTATTTGCATTCGTTTTGAGAAATAGTTAAGTGAGTTTTTTCGAAATTTTTGTGAATAATTTATCCTAAGATCTGTGTACATTTCTGGCTGAGTGACTAGCCGAGTCACACACTACTGAGACCAGAAATATAAAGGTGTATTTAGGAAGCTTTTAGGGAAATAAACCAGTATTATCTTGGAGAAGAAGTTAGAAACCACACGTGAGAAATCCAACAACATATCAGGTATTGGATTTAAAGTTGGTATTCTTTGTTTCAACTACACGTGATAATATTATGTATTATATAGTAAAATAGCCAAACTACTATATTTGTTTTAGTGAGGACTTACTCGCATCTAGATATCATATTCTGAAAATTTAAAATGACACCTGGACACGGGAATCGAACTTAGTCGAGGGTGGCTGCGTTATCCGATAGCCTGTGATCTTAATAAATCACACATTTGTAGCCGACGATTTCCACACGTCCATCATATACTCTGCCTTAAAATATGAGTGAGAATGACCCTGGAACGGGACAATTCCTGGATAGCTCAGTGGTTAGAGTATTGGCGTACTAAGCCAAAGGTCCTGGGTTCGATTTCCATGTCCAGGTATACATTTTTTAAATTTTCTGAATATGATTATGAATAATGTTTTAAAATTAACTGAATGTATGATTATTCCTGCGAATTAGACACACTTTCGGAAACGAAATGTTCTCGTGCATTCCACAAGTAATTTATATGAGCCTATAGTCTCTTGCTTCAAATCTAAACAATACATAGAGCAAGGTAGCACTGTTCTAGGATATCTAACAGAAGATAAAACATTCATCCAAACTAATAATTTAGTAGATTCAGAGGTAGAAAACAAAGAAACAGACTTTATTTGATAAATAAAAGTAAAACTCTTTTTTATTTAAACGCAATTAATTGTGTAAATAAATATTTTGCATCACCAAGCTTTATTTTCGGTTCCCTATTATCTTCATAGCCTTCATCTGTCTCCTTGTACCAAGAAACTCCACTCACACAAGAATCCACAACCCCCTCTTCATATCCATAGTCCACATTAAGCGAAATCTGATTAATGAGGTCAGTGTCGTTAAAGTTCGACTGTATTAACGGCATCGGTGGCCACATGATTAAGGTGTCACACTCGCATGACCTGGTTTGTGAGTCACAGGGAGATCAGGATTATAATCTTTGCCGAGCGTACCAGGTTTATTTTCCTAAATCTATTTGACTCAAATTTCAGGCAAATTCGGGCACATTTCATATAAATTCTAATTCCATCATCCCTATCTTACTAACATTATTATATGTGGGAAACCGTAACAATTATCAATGGAAGGTGCACCCATATTGAAGTGTAAATTGATTTAGCGATTTTTGCAATTTTGGAAAACAAAATTAATATTTTTATTATACACGTATACTTACTGCAGACTACAGCATACAACTTTAATATTTAGAATATACTAATAATATTAATAATACATTATTTAAAATAATATAATTTCAGAATCACCTTCACATAGGATGACAGATTTAATTTGTACTTGCTGTAATCATTCACAGTAGATTTTCATAAATATTTTTTTCAATTAAGAACCGAAGTAGCCCAAGCTTTAGACAGTTTCCAAAAAAACACATTAAAAAACTACTTGAAGATACAAATGAGTATTTGTGACTCACATCTGTGTTCATGTGGACTAAATGTCAGGCTCATCTGGTAAGTGGTGTCAGTGACTTAGAGGTTGGGGTTTTAACCCCATCCGGGTGTTGTGAGAATTGTTTTTCTCTTTTCACTTCCTCAAACTAAAGTGGCTATATTCCTTCATAAATTATCCCTTATTCTTATCTACATTAGTGTAAATGCAAATATAGCTTATACAAGTAATAAGACACGGTGGAAAATCAGCACACCAAAATATCAAACAAAATATGTGTAAAACTATACTAACGTAAACCTAAAACTTTAAAAATAATCCTTTTAACTCAAAACTATGTTATCTATCACTCGTCCACTTCCCTTTTGTTCACTTCTGTTAACGTCCAAGTTTCCAATGTACGACTTCTGAGTTGGGATGTTTTGGTTTCCTGTACAAGTCGTACAGTTCTCCCCTCTACCTGTCCCGGTTCTCAAGACGGTGAAATAATTGCTGTTTCGTAGAATTGTTTGGTCGTTCTTGTTAGAAGGTGAACGTCGTAACATCCCCATAAAACTACCAACTTTTCGTTCTGTCCGGTCGCCTGTAACGATCGTTAGACTGGTGAGGTGTATTTCAACTGGACAGTATTTGGTTAGAGAAAATACAGGGAGAAATGAAAATAAAATAAAGTGTAATCTCACAAAGCTTAACAAGGTTTTGAAACTTGCATAACTTATCAGAATACGACTTAACCTAATAAAATAATCTACGTCGAGCAATAAACACCCACCCCTAGCTCATACATATCTACTTAAGGATTAGCAGGAGGGATCCAGTAAACAATTAGTAAATGACTAAGTGAGCACCCCCTGGAATTTAACCAGAGTCATCTAGAATCGGGGTCGACCACTAAAACCACGGAGGAGAGTAAAAAAAAGAGAGTAAGTATAGTGGTATTACTATTGAAATGTCCGTTCATTTAATTCACAAGTTAAAATAAATGGTACCACAAAATTGTATATTCTTTCTTATTTAATCTCGTTTAAATGGGAACAGTGTTTATTAAAATTAAATCACCAATAAACTACTTTTAATTTTAACTCTAGGGTCATATTCATAATTTGGTTTTGATGTATGCCCATATACCATTTAAATATCAAGTTTTAATGGAATCCATCAAAACGTTTCGGCTTTAGCCCTAAGTAGAGAAGCGTGATTTTAAGATTCACTCTTTTGAGTTCGGGAAGCACATAAGACGTCAGTTATATTATAATCTCAGAGCTGAAAATATTCTCGATTATAATACTTTAGCTATATGATAAAGTAAAAACCAAGGCATTAAAATTGAGTAAAATAATTGGTATGTTATGATAATACAATCAGGACAACTCTACTCTCCCATTTGTGATATATTGTGAGCGTATTTAATTAAATTAACCTCCCTTCCTGCATCACAAATGATAGTTTTGTTTTTTATTGGAGCTACATTGTTACGTTGGCACACACACAAAGTGTTGGTGGTACATAGCTCAGTGACAGGTGCTAGAACTAGATAAGGCAGGGTGATGTATTACAACTAGCAGCGCTCCCTGCTGCACAGATCGATATTATTAATTAGAGCTGTTAGAAACTGAGGGACGGGTGATTGACCCAAGAGGGCACCCAAATACTTGGGTGTGGCACGGCAACTGTGACGGCACCCACAATCCTCGATCCCAGAGGACGGCAGTGTAGCACACGTCACAGCCTCACAGGAGGTGCAGGCGTTGAACATAGCCTCAAACTTGTAGCAATAACACTTAGCTCCATGGTAGTTGTAGGACTTAACTCTAAGCTGGTATCAGTAGGACAGTTGGGAATCTATGATAGTACCATTCGATTGGGCTCAAAGTTTCTGCGTACAACGCCGGGAGAGCATAGCTATTCAAGCATGCGTGTACAACAGGTTGCATAGAAGCTAGGCGCGTGGCACTGCACACTTTGACATCTTGGAGCACGGCTGCAAAACATACGACAGTTTATTATTATTATATTATTATTATTATTATTATTATTATTATTATCAGCGCGTATTACTTACTATCCGTTCGGGTTACACGCACTTACGCTAATGTGTAATGTTAGGGTGATTGTGAGATGAAATGGAGAACCTACAGTTAAACGTGGAATCCGAACCACGTGGAGGCCTGGCATTCCCCACATTCACAAGTTGTGATTAATATACTTCTTGTCAGGTGAAGGAAGGGTTTGGATTCAGATAAATCTGTGCCGGGACCGAGGATTGAACCCCGGACCCCAGCAGAGAGGTATGACACCTTACCCTAGACTGCCAGGTCACCTGATACGATAAGTAATAGTAAACAACATCCAAGTCTCTAGAAATGTGAATACGTTCTGAAGGTCATCATTAATGGTTCTGCATCATCGAAAGTGCTTGCCAACGTTACATGCGCAGTGCCGTGTGACTAACTCCTATGCAACCTGTTGTACACGCATGCTGACAGCTTTACCCTTCCGGCGCTGTACGCTGAAACTTTGAACACAATTTAATGGCATTAGCATAGTTTTCCGGATGTAAGTGTATGGGGATATTGTATTATTGTGGTTTAAACAAGCTATATGTGAAGTCTGGGCGTTGAGTTTCTGAACACTCTGTATATGGTGAATACATAAATTCATAAATACATACATACATACATACATACTACATACATACATACATACATACATACGTAACATAATACATAATCATACTACATAATACAATACATACATACATACATACATACATTACATAATACATACATACATACTACATAGATACATACACACATACATACATACATACATACTACTACATACATACTACATACTACATACATACATACATACATACATACTACATAAGCTACATACCTACATACATACATACATACATACATACATACTACATACTACATACATACATACATACATACATACATACATACACTACCATACATACATACATACATACATACCATACATACTACTACATAATACATACAACATACATACATACATACATAATACATACAACATACATACATACATACATACATACATACGTACATGTACATACAACATACATACATACATACATACTAATACATACATACATACATACATACATACATACATACATACTACATACATACATAGCCTACTACTACATACATACATACATACCTACATACACTACATACATACATACTACATAGCCTACACACATACATACATACATACATACATCACATACGTACATACATACATACATAGCACCTACATAGCCTACAACACACATACATACATACATACATACATACATACATACATACATACTACATACTACATACATATATAATTAAATACATACATATATTCACCACGCTGAATACCTACCCAGGCTATTCAGATTTAATTACTCTAACATGGTGAGAATAAGTAAGGAAGAATGTAGATGAAATGTACCAACGTTTAGGAGAGTGGGGACCGATTCAGTAAAATACCCTTTCTCACGAGTATTCAACCCGTGCTCTTGCAATCACCACTAAACAGGACCAAATGAGTTTGACGATTAATGGCACCTTCCCAAAGATGTGGGTGTACTTAATATGAAAGCAGGTTTTGAATAAAATCTGCTTAGCCAGGAGTTAAACCCTGCTTCCACTTTTCTACTAATTGAGTGAAACATCACTCAATTTATCTATTTCAAGATTAAACATCTATGAAGGTAAAAAACTACGGATATAGAGTGGACTGATGAAATCTTCCGTAGCCTTGAAAGTATGTTATAATATGAATAACTCAAAGTAACCGGCATTAACTGATAAAGGATGAGGAAAGAACCATATAATTATATAGGGAAATAATTTCCCAAAGATTCGACCTAAACCTCTTCTACACCGGTAATCTAGTTTATTGTGAGACTGACTCTTTTCTCAAATTATTACTTATACTCCGGAATCTGATTGGTATCGAAAGAAACAATCATTCGGTTATAATTTTTGTATTTGTCTTGGTTATGACACCACATTCTGAGAGTCTACTTAAAAAATTACTGTTACTTAAAAATCTTCCATACACTTACTGTTACTAGGCCTTTATTATAGTATTGTGATCACGACCATATTATTTATTATGTTTTGTGATATAATATGCAGAATAGGAATACATCCACTATGATGAAAAAGTTGTATTTGTTTCTATAGTAGTTCAAAAATTTTTAAGCATGAAGATAACACATAATTAACTGTCATACATAAAATCATTGAGAATATTATACCAGGATAAGATTCACTACTTATCATTTCGATACCGATAGATACTTTTATTTCTATAAGAGTCCGGTATCGATTTTTCTTTCGATACAAGTCCGATATTGATACTTTTATTCCGATAATATAAATTAATAAAGAGTCACTACTTTTCTCTCGAGAGCACATCCCTAGGTGTGAGTTGACCACCTGTATGTGAGCGTAGCGGTGACCACGAGGTGGTCAGAGGGTTATCCAGGGTCTGGGGGTTAAAGGGGGAGGGGGACATTCCAGAGTGGGTGGAGTCCCTAGGCAGGTCACACCAAGGTCAGCTCACGGGGCGCCACATCAGCTCCTCTCTCTAACAGACGGGTTGAGGGTGAAAGGGAGGAATATATCACTTATGGTCCAGGTTTGGAGAGAGCCTGGTGAGGTAAGTCATTATGACCGAATTTGTGACACGGGTGGTGGGAGCTTATTTGCGTAAGGAGGGGGGGGGGCAAAAATAGGGCTTTGAGAGGCTTGGCCCTCAAACATAAGAGGGGCCTGGTGACCCCCTCTAATTGGATGTCCGTGTAAGTTATTTTGTGTGTTCTCCCAGTAATTTTAAAAATTTGATGCCTTTAGAATATATTTTTTTAGATGATCCTCTTCTGTAAATTTTAATAAAACTAGATACCTCTAGAATATATTTGAAATGGTCTTTTAAAATTGAATTCTTCTAGAATCTATTTTGAGTTTTTTTGCAAGGCCATCTTTCAGCTTCATATTCGAGAATATCAGAGGCTCTGTTGTTTGAATTCATAAATTGTTATGGAAATAATTTAAATATATTAGTATATATTGTACTAAAATTAATTTCTTATACTAAAAAACCAAAGGTATATTCATTTTTAAACAACATTATGGTCAAATATTTAAAAAAAATATAGTATGTGTTTTACTGAGAATAATGGCATTCACCTTCATAGACACTTTCTCAAACTTTGGTGAGTAACTTTTCAGTCCCATTTGATTACATTTATAAAAAAAAAAATCATCTGTAAGCCTACGTCTCTCTATATTTTTATTTTCATCGCCTTCAGCTGAAAATGATAACTCGCACTGGTTGGTAGAAAAGAACAGGCAATGCCTTCAATCGGAGGGCGGCACGAACCAGAACGTATGTCCTGAACCAGTGGCAGCACTCTTCAACAATAAGCAACTTGGTTAAGTGGAGAGTTATAGAAAATGTCACCGTGAGCTACCGGCAGTTCGCAATCGATCGTTTGGCGACCTCTGCCCTAACCCATTACTGTGGATTCACACGTTCGCCCAAAAACTAGCTCAAAACAGAAACGTGGTCATGTGACGCGCTCTAATCCCGTCACAAGATTTCAGCTTAATCGGCGCGAGCTGTTCTGCTGAAGTTCAACTATTCTATACTTTGTCCGCTCTGCTCAAGATGTTAGGCTCAGGAGAACCAATCAAACCTCAGAACCAACCATCTCAAACCAGTGCGCATGCGCTCTACAGCCAAAAGCTCGCAGACAGCTTCGTTGGTTGTTGCAAGGAGATTTGGAATCCAGTTAATGTAAAGCGTGTGCCACGACACAGAGTTATAATTTGTAAACAACCATCGGGAGAATGATCTAAAATATATGTCTACATGCTAGAAAAATACCCGTTGATAGTCAGGTGTTTTACGTTAGCGTTGCAATGCATCGTGGGTCAACTTAAAGTTTGTTTAAATTGCTACATCTCTGAGGCAGATTTTGCTCTCTATTTTCGGTCAACGTATGAATCAAGCTTTAGTGTAAGTTGTAGCTCATCTACAGTAGGAGTGTAGATAAGTGACAGCTAGCAGTAAGATCTTTATTGCAAATATAGGTTGAATGTATTATTATAATGGGGACATGGAGGCCAAGGGGTAAGATTTCAGACTTCTGTGTTAGATGTCCGGGGTTCTAATTCCGGTCCAAGCACAGATTTCTCTGATTAATAAACCTTCCTTTACCTCTGGCAAAGTGTGTGCTTTCACGCCTAGTGAATGTGTGGAATGCCAGAATCCCACCGTGGTTCGGAGCCCACGTTAAACTGTAGTTCCCCTCTGCAATCCACCAACATCATTCTCACCCTTCATCCTATTATCTGGGGATAGTGTAATTCGCTTTAATGGTGTCCCCACCTCAGAAATGAATCCCTCCATAAACCAGGAGGGCAGAAGTAAGATAAGGTAAACTGGCCAGATTTAGAGCAATAGTCCTGCCCCCCCCCCCCAGTATTACTATAATTATTTTATAACTTTTTATTAATAAATGATTTAAGAATAAGTTGACTTGAGTCACTTTCAGGCAATGTTTGCAATACAGAACCTTCTGCTAGCTGTCACTCACCTACACTCCCACGGTATATAACATGTGTGTGTGTGTGTGTGTGTGTGTGTGTGTGTGTGTGTGTGTGGATAGCTGGCACGAGTAATAAGACCAAACTTCTCCGCTCTAAATTATGTCTCAAACACTGTACGGGCGATGCAACACCCCGCCCGGCGTGTTTTCATTCAAGAGGACAGGGCCAGTTTTATTGTTGAGAACAACTTAGCGACATAACTGTCTAATATCACGGTCGTCACGTGGTTTTACGGCCATAGTGAGTCTGAACAAGTTAAAGATACAATATACGATACAAGAGCGTCTCCCCTCGTCTCGTCTTTCCCCCTGCCCGAGATGTATTGTGGGCCCCGTGTAATATATCCGGACTTTTGGGGACACGCATGAGGCCCCAATGAACAAACTGTGACATGGTGTTGTAGAAGAATGGGTAAAGATGTAGGTGGACAGTTTAGAAGCACAAGGTTACTTCCAACATCCACTCTTGCAAGCCACAGATGACGGGGAGGTCAGAGATCGAATCCCAGTCGGAATATGCTAAGGGGATGCAATAAAAAAAAACTCCCAATTGCTTAAAATCCATCTTAGCTTTAGAAAATATCAAGCACATTTTTTTAAACTATTATGTTTAATATAATTTGTTGTTATGTAACCTTGATTTGCTTTTTAATTATGTCATTACGTTTATAGCATATATTCCATTCACGATAGGTTTTTACCTGGATGACAGTTCTAAAATCATATGTTTAGGTTTCGGGTTGCCAGCACTTGTAAAAGATCATAGTTTTGTTATAAATGTAAAGCTATTTAATTACCTGTTAAATATTACATTAAAAATAACGTAAACTTAAGTTTTCTCATACTATTTCATTTTTTTAAATAATGTCTTTTTATCCAACTCGAAACAATATTGTAAACATAATTAAAAGTACTTATTTTTGGTTTTGGAACGTTACTGATTTTGTGTAATATAGTGCACACATCAATATATTTTTTCAGGCATCGTACTAACTTGGAAAAGAGAAAATTGTTGTAATTTTTTTACATATAATAAATGATTTTATGATCATTTTATCGTATTTTGAAATATTGAACTGAATAAAATATTTTCATCAACTGCGTGTCTGCATAATTGTAAAAAACTTGTTTACCGTTATGTTCAATCATATGGTTTAGATTCGTCAGTCGCCATTTTGAAGCTATGTTCGTTAGAAGTTTTTGTGAAAGTGGTGTTAATATTTCTTTAAGGGGAATAAAATTATAAATAAACTTTTCAAATACATATATAAATAATATTGGCCTAAATTATTGTGGTTAACTATCACATTAATATAAGACCATCTGTTTTCATTACAGTGATCCAAAGTGATAGATGTCAGCTGTTGACGTAGTGATATATTTGGGATTACTTCTAGTAACATTTCTAGCTGTCATCCAGGTAAACTTAGCTCATGAATGCCTTATATTCCTGCATATATATATAGTGTGAAACAAATCGTCTAAATTGCTTATACATTAGAACAGTGATGACAAATATAATGGAATGAGAACACGGTTTGGGTGGTACGTTGACATGGAAAAAAAACCTTTCATAGTGTAGTATTATTTATTGAAATCAATAATATTTCGACAGCCATCTCATTCACACCTCACAATAAACTTTGTGAAGCTATTGAAGACACCAAGTTTAAGTTCACAATATGAACCGAATGAAAATACCTTGGCTAGAAGAATACAAAAAACATGTTTCTAACTAGTTTTAAAAAGATTATGTAAGATTTTTATTTTAGCATTTATATCAATTGTTTATCTTTTTTTCCCTTTAATACCTTACTTTCAATATTTTTACCTTAAGTTAATGAACTTAATTGTTTAAGACACTCACTTTGACAATTAATAAATTTTCCTTCTTTAATATTCAAACATTTTAAAAATAATTATAATTTTATTTGAACTATTTATTACATTTCATAACATTCATTAAGCTTTGATTTTTGAATATACTCATTAATAAATTAATGAAATTAATAAGTGGGACACTAAACTAGTTCAAAATTCATCCGGTCCGTAAGTGGCAGACTGGTCGGAAAAGTTTCACCATCCCTGTACTAAAGTATACAACATCCGGGAGAAAAGATGCACAAATTCATATATTCTCTTTATAAAACCTCGAAACACATTTATTTTAACGATCATATCAATCTAGGCCTATATATAATCCAATTTTCATAGGCGTAGCCTTATCTGATAATCAGAAAAACAACTGGATTTTTTTCAAGTCATGTGATCCTCATCTGTAATATTTGATAGATATTATTGATACCTATAAAATAGCACTGTAAACTATTATACAATCTTGCCGTAAAATAATATATTTGTATTTTCTAAAAGTCCCTTCTTTTGAAAATTGAACTGTATACTACATGTATGCATCTATTTTAAAGTGATTGTTTGGTTTCACTAAACAACTTTAATTCCTCCTTTGGGCTTTACAAATCCCAAAACTTTCGTAAATATTGTAGGAATATTTTAATTATAGGTTTTGGTTTTGAAGAGCAGATCTATGGTGTTTATAAGATACATAATGGAGAATTCATTAATTTCTAAACTAGACATTTTAAAATAAACCACACATAATATGTTTCACATAATTTCCCATTGTCTTTTAAAAAATAAACTATCCTCAATTTTTAATTTCATGCGTTAATTTTAATAGAGTTGCTTTCAATTAAATATATTTATAAATATTATATATTAGGAAAACTATTAAAATCGTTTATTATTCAGAGCATTACATATTTTTACATACTATTAAAATTATATGGATATTGGTGATATAACTAGTAATAATTACCATGCACATTTCTCTATTATGTAAAAAAATATGTGAAATGTGATATAAATCGTAAAAGACGTTTCCATATTATTAACGTTTTATTTGTTCAAGGTAAAATAGCTTGAATTCTTATGTACTTTTTGCCTCTATTCATTACTGTCGAGCTTATATAAAATAATTTTAAATACCCATTTTGAGATTAAATTTTCATTGAGATTATAAATATTAAAATATTTTAAATTTGATTGAATGAGAAAGTAAAAAAAATGTGTATTGTCTATAATTCAGGTTTCATAAATGATAAAATTGAAACTACTTTACCACAATGGAGCTATCTGAATTCTCTATCAATATTTCCTTTGTATATTCAACTCGCACCAATGGGCTTGTTGGATAAAGCGTCACTCTCTTATTGAATGGCTTGCCAGTTACATTAAGGTCGGTTTTTAAATTCCGGGGTAGTTACTTGGTATTTTATTATTAAATGGTTTACCAACCTTCCTCCACGTCGATGTGGGTGAACTCTCTTTTAAACTTCTATCCTCCTCACCCTTATACCATTAGTGTAAATATGCAGAGGACAACTTTGACGGTAGTACCGCAATGCAAGGGGGAAAATAAAAGTTGCCCCCCACCCCCTTGACAATCATCCAACTTTTATAAGGCTGTACTGTAAAACATATAAAGACGTCTCAGAACTACACACTTACAGTTGATAATATGTATATAACTTTCTAGATCTTATTACGATTGTCATTCTAGATCCTGACATATGTAAAACCAGGATGAGTTCTTTACAGTTGAGGAGACCTCAAAAGACTCCCCTGGGGGGTATGCAAGCCATTACGCTGAGGACACAATATATAACGAGGCATTTAACGGCGATATTACAACTCAGCTTGACTTCGTTGAAACTGTAGAGTGATATGAAGTACAGAAATGAGAACAACAGTCTTGTTGGGTGATTCTATATGGGGATCCCCACCGGATATGGTAAGCGAAGCATTAAATAAACATGCACCCCAGGTCGCCAGATAGAAGAATAGGGGATTGCCCGCTGAGTAGGAGCGAACCATTTTTTTATGTGATGAATAAATTAACCATTCGTCTGTTATTTGCATGCGCTGTAGTCCAGAGGGGCAGCTGAATTTTTAATGTCTTAATCCGTCTGTTAAAAAGAGAGAGGATTGGGGGGGGGGGGGGGAGAATGAGTTTAGATAATATTAATTCATCTGGAAGTTATATGCGTAAAAACTCATTTCGGATTGATACTTCGTTTGAACGATTCATAAAATGAATGCAAATTTCAACTCTGTTCCACATTGAATTCTATGATTATATTTATAGATATTTGGGCAACCTTTATAAAAAGAGCTGTTCAATTTAGAATTAAAACTTTCACAACTGTTTGGTGTTCGATTTGTACTGGCGGGGAATTGAACCCATATGCTAGGGGGAAATGCTGCTTCCGGGGATATATAATTTTCAAAAATGTACTCAGTGTACTGGACCATTAAATATTCTCTTGTGGCTAAATTGTCATCAAGTCGTCTGTAAAACCGTCAAGGACATCGTTAAGCTTTTAAAAAGAGGCTGTAAATAGAAATTTCAAAAAAATAGCTGTTTTCAGAATTGTTGTGTCTTTACACTTTAGTAAGTCCTAAGATTTGAATCTGTTTCCACCAATTTTGCCCCTAGGAATGTCGGCAACCTCTTATTTGCACAGTTGATCACACTTCCTTCACTGCACTATGTATTGTTTCTCTAAAATCTATACACATTTCGGAGGGTGTGAATATATCACCGAGATAATTGTGGCGATATACTAAAGTTGTGCATATGTGGGGTTTACGTTTGTTCGACAACAAGAAAAATACTAAAGCTACTGTAGGTGTACATACACATCATATTTAAGACCATGTACTGTAAACATTTTTTTGAACTTGGGACAGTTTTTGAATGTTCGGTTCATTAAATCATAACTTCACACCAAACTTACAAATTCTTTTCTGTGGAAAAAAAAACCACTATAAATATTACGCGAGCGTTCACAAATACAAATTTTTGAACATTATTAGTTTTTATTTCCATCGAATACAAAGCGTTATTGCGTTTCCTCAGCGCTAGTTGACAACCGAAGATGGACAATGGAACGAGCTTACACAATTACATGTGCTCTTCAGCATTTCATGAAACGTTAACTTATACCCTTTGATCACTATAAGAGGTTTTAACTTTTCACTTTCAATTAATTCCATGATAAAAACGTGATGAGAACGAAACGGAAACTGATTAATTCTGACAAATATCTTTAAAACACCAGTGTGAACATCCTTTGTAAAATATGAGAGACTCAATTCATACGTCGCTCTCAATTAAACTTTATCCATATTAGAGAACAAATCATAGGGACCCAACACACAGGCGTCTTTAAATATTACCCTTATAGATTCTTTTAGTTGAATTCTCTACGCATAGTAATTTTAATAGTTCTTGAATATTTGTCTGGACATTGTGTAAATTTGACTAAGACATCTTTTATTACTTAAAAAGTTCCACATCAAACGTCCCTATGCTCGTGATAAATATTCAAGATCTATTAATATTACTGTAAATAGAGAATTAAATTAATGTTTCCACTAGATCAATATTTTATTTATTTTGACCAAGGAATTATTTTTGTTACAAGCCATGCACAAATACTTACCGTAACTCACATTCACTTCAATCACACACTAAGGGCTTGATTTTTCTTTTTTATTTCTATTTTTATGTAGGGATTAACAAATGAAACATTATTGTTCATCTCCTCTAATATTTTTATTGTTGTATAAAAAACTTACTTGTGTATTATAATTTTAATGACATAGGCTTTCTATGGCTGAAAGATAACACTTGTAAAATTTAGTGTCAAAGCTTATTAAACAGCTTAAAGATGTTTTTAAAACAAAAAAGTATTAAGGTATTATTATTATTATTATTATATTATTATTATTATTATATTATTATTATTAGCACCGCGTCTTACTACCCGTTCGGGTTATTAAGGTAATAATTTAACCAAAAAGGTTTATTTTCTAATAAAAATGTGTTAACCAATAGAGATATCTCAAATTAAAAAAAATGTATTAAAAAAGTTTAAGACTTTCTAGAAAAACTTAGGTATGTGCTTTAGCGGATGAGTTTAGTTTTCATATTAAAAATAATTAAAATATATTTTAAATCGTGTAATAAAACTATAAAACTCATATGACCTATACCAAAAGGCAATAAAAGGACATTCTGTTGAATGTGTTAAGTCCTTACCTCCATCCTGTTGACCAAAAGAATGGCTTGAACACGCAGAGTGGTGTCGCTTGTAAGCCCGAGTTAAGTCCTGGTCACACGGCCCACAGAAGATAAGTATCAGGCAAGATCCCTGGGTCATCCCTCCTTGGTCCAGAGCAGTCCGGATCACATAAGATGAGAGTGTCAAGGCTAGGAGATATAGTCTAAGTATCTCAGTTCAGAGTGAGTCACAAATAGACGAAACAATCTAATTACCTATCAAAACTGAGCAAACATAATTGTAATGACATTTACTCCATATACAGAGTAATTATAAGCTTATGTTCTAATTACGTTAGTGGGTTAGGGATTAGGAAGGTTGTTTAGAGGATTTATACTTGCATATACATGGAACGAGAGTTGGAAAACATTAATTTAGGAAAAAACACCTTCAGTACACTCAGCAGGATCGAACCACGACCTCCCCATCATCCTCAGTCTAGTCGGATGTGAGAGCAGCGCCTTAGGCCTTGCGACCACCGAAGTGGGTAATTAAGGTGGAAATTAATTTTGGTTATGAATACAGCAGTGTCTGATGAACGCACCAGTCCATCACAGACTCTGTCTTAAGCTATAAGTGGAGAACGACCCAGAGCAGAAGGCAGTCTTTCCTGGATAGCTGAGGCGTAGGAGCATTGCCGCACTAAACCAAAAGTCTAGAGTCCAATTCCTTTGTTCATACGTCACTTTCCAACTATATTTGATTTAGTTGGAATCTTGATGAGCTAGCTCAATATCAGCGTGTTTGGTTGGCATTCTTAGCTCTAACTAAAGAGACTAGGACTCGTGTTCGAGCCTCGGAAGGTGATTGTTCCTGCAAAGTGTTGGCACATTTATTTACACTAACACCTACCTCCTGAGGTTAGGGCCTTAATATACTCCCTTCATTTAATGATGTACATATTCCTACACTAATAGAGTAGGATTAGGAAGGAAGAAGTGTCGAGGAAGGGTGCCCGAACTAACTTGCGTGGGGAGACAGTTGGAAACCATTTAGGCAAATAACATGTCAGTACAGCAGGTAATAATTTTAGCTCCCATCTCTCTCTTTCGCATCGAAGAATCAGACAAGAATAGACTTCCACCTTTGCCCTTGTGCCCATCAAATAAGTTAACACTTTTAACACTTTGGGTTAACGTTTCAACCGAAAAACATTGTTTCTATATTTAGTGTTTATTGTTTAACCTCGTATGTATGATAAAGTAAAAAGGTCTTCAATTGAGATAATTAGCATGTCTGGTCACACGGGCTAGATGTCAGGCTTATATTTTCTGGTTTACCGTAACCAAGGAGCACGTGGTTCAAATTCATACCAGTTATGCTAAAGATGGTTGTTTCTCTTCCACTCTCCTTTTACGCTTATATGGGTACGTTTTATCTCAACTATAGATTAATCATCCTTACACTATGAGTATAAATAAAATTATGATAATCCTCATCGATAGTTGGATGTTCTAAGTCGTCACTATCACAATAGTAGGTATTGTTGATGACTGAGATACCAGGGATTAAATCCCAGTAGGATTCACTAAGGTTTTTCTTATATTATTTCCCACTTTCCTCCATAAAAATGGGGATACACTTACGCTTAATTCTACCTATCTTATTTTTGACCAAATTAGTGTAACTATGCAGGTATCCCGGTGGATATGAAAAAATGAAAGTATTGATTAAGGCATTTCTCAACACCATACTCTATCAACACACGACTTTTAAATGAATTTTACATAAGACACTGATCCTAGTACAAGATACTCAGACCTAGCATCTGCATATCTATAAATTGGATACTAAAACTAACTGGTGTATACACAATAAATACATTTGTTAGCACCACCCAGAATCGAACAAGGCTTCTCTAAATTATTGGTCCACCACTCCTAACCACGTTGCCATGTGTGTGAGGGTACGCATATAATAATTTATGTATATTTACGTATACTCTTACTTACATTCATTACTTTTTCCATCCTGTGGCTTGGGTCAGTTTTTTATTCAAGAAACATATTTTAATATACTGGCTGGATAGCCTTGTAAATTCATATGCCTTAAAATTTAATTGAAGACTAGGACAGGTACAACCTTCAATCCCCGGCCGTTAATTTATCAATATGAAAGGATGAACCCACATTTCACCAATTGTACATGTTTCGGCCATTATAGGAATCGAACCAGGAACCCTTATTTCAGTATACAGACACGCTACCGACTGAGCTAAGGATGCATACAACCATTAATGAAGTTTTCATATATATGTATACATACACCCATACCCTCCCCTCATATCAAGTGCCATTTATCTTATGTACCCACAATACCAGCTGCGACGAATGCTCATTACTTTCACGTGCTTTTTCTACACTACTTCGTTCGCTGATGAGCTAACTTACCATGGGGCTCTAAAAATAAGGAATACTTGATCTTATCAATACTTTTTTAGTTTACTGGAAACAAAAAAATGGACAGAGAGACAAAGTTGTAAAAATTGACTATTTGGTGTTCTTATCGTTTATACCCCTTAAAAGAAAAGTATAACACAAAAATTAGAATGTGCAGAGAAACCTAGATGGTGTACCTGTTCTCCACATGGGAGTCTGTAAAGTAACTTTGTTCTTTTATAGCATATAAAGTTAGTCAGAGGGAAAAATAACCAAATCTTATATATATGTATGAATGTAGATCTAAGCGGAAATAAAAAAAAAACCTTCCAGAAAAGCTGGAAAACTAAAATTTGGTGCTAAGGTAGAGTGATTGCAACATATAAACTAGAAAAATTAAAAAAAAGTACATTTCAAAATAAGGTGGAGGGGTTATAATTAGAAATAAACTTTTTATACAAGGTAGAAAATTGGCCGGAAGGTAAAGGGACCATTCTAAATAATAATACAAATCCGAAAACCTTAAATATTAATTGAGACATAGCAAATTAAAGGTAGAGGGGGATAAAGATAAAAATTGCTGCTAAGTGTCATAGAAAATTCAAATTTGGCAGGCAGGTAGGAGGACAGCCCCAAAAAAGGAATAAGTCTTGAAATTTGATCTCTTTGAGAGTCTTAGAAAGTTTTCAAAATTCACCTATGTATCTTTAGAGCCAGAGTATATAGAAACTTGAAATTTTGCCTGGCAGGAAGGTAACAGGATTTCAACATATAACCAAAGAAATAGAAAAATATAAGGTTTCAAAATGAGGCCCCGGGAAATGGGGGAATGGAAGATTTAAAGCATTTTTTTAGATGAGTTATAAAATTTAAATTTGGTGGACAGGTAAAAGGACCTCTCCAAATAATCATGAAAGTTTTAAAACATTAGAAAAGAAACATTAATGGGACTACATGAAGATGGAGGTGGGTATAATACGAAAATAGCTAGGAAGTGTGGAAGAATATCCGTTGAATGTATATATACTATAGAAGGCGCGAAGAATAGGGAAAAACTCTACGCCACTCATCCAAATTATTTCACTAGTTACATATCTCGCCGTTAGAAAGCATTAGTACGCTAGTGGTGCATTCTGACGGCCAGTTATGGTACTGTTTAAATATTACTCTCCCTCTTTGTCTAAAAGAAGAGAGGAATACTTCTCTTGTAAAAGAGAGATTGTAAGAATTAGGGGAGGGGGGGGGGCGGAAGTTGTAAGAAAACTGAAAAGAGAGGTTTTCTCAAGGTATAAACTAACCGTAATCGATTTTAGGGGTATTTTACCTGTAATTCAATAACATTGCATTCAAACCAAACGAAGCTTATTTTCTTAGTTTGTTAGTCTCTGAGGAAAATAAATCTTTAATAGTTATATAAATGACAATTTTTACTTTCATTTAGTTCAAATACAAAGATCTATTTATTAATATAATTATCACAATTATATTAATACAAAACCTTTTCTATCTTAAGCTAAATGTTTTTTGAGTTCACAATATTGAACTCGCATGGTATACGAAAGCAGGGGTTCTCAAATTCACGGCCTGCGGATCATATCTAACTGGCCCACTTGTCTGCATAACTCTTAAATAAGTATTTGTCCTGCAGCTACACCAATACTCTCACTCTCACTCTCTCTCTCTCTCTCTCTCACACACACACACACACACAATAATAGTTTAATTTTGTGTTAATATAATATTGATGTAAAACACTTAAACTACTTCAAATTGTGCTATTTTTATCACTTTTTAAATAGGGGATTGTGGGGATTTTTGTTTACATATTTTAATAATTACTGCTTTGAGTGATTCTCTAACCCACATTAACATCTGGAAAATATGAGTTATGTAATATTTTAATCACATAGTATCAAATAGCTATTAAAGAGTTACATCGGCGGGCACGTGGATTAAACGTCAGATTATTATGATCTAGTTAGCTGGTATCGGGGAAACCGGGGATCGAATTCCATTTGGATGTACAGAAGGTGGATTTTTCCTATTTATGGTATCCCATATTCCCGTTTCTCAAATGCAGTTACATTTCCTCCACATTATATGTTCCTCATCCCTTAATTACTAGCGTTATTAAAATATGCTTAGTCAGGATGACTAGTAAGACGCACCACAAAAACAAAATTACCTATATTATATATTTAAGCAAACATGTTTGAAATATTCCGTGGCTCTCAACACGCCTCGAGTTTGTGAATCTGAACCTTCAGCTAGTGTGAGTTTGAGAAACACTGACAAAGGCAATAATTTTCTAGTTTACAGATTCTCACACACCTTTAGAATGATTCTCCTATAATTGCTCCAAATTTCAGCTTTCTATGTTATGGAGAAATGTGAAAATTTTCTGTACATCAATACTTACCAACCAAACCCAACCTTTTCTTTAATAATTATTGGTAGACGTATGGTGGGCTAAGTTTTGTTGTTGGGCTAGCTTGTCTAAATATTTGAGAAAAACAATTTTTTTTATTGAATTGGCTCTTCAACTTTTTTTTCATGATACATATTTTTTCTTGCAAAACTGTTAGGTCGTAGAATGCGTCGTACTTACACGAAAAACATTTCAACAATAAAAAATTGAAAATAACTTAATGTTTCTACTTTTTAGGTTCATGCATCTCACATTCATTATTACATTATGTTAATTTTTTAAGACTAAACTAATAATTCAAAAAGTCATTATTGGGCGAAAAAGTTTTAAAATCATGCATATATATTTACATACGAACATCAAATATTTTTGGATGGGGGAGGGAGATACGCTAACTTTGCCTCCCCAACATTTTTAATATTAAATATTTGTTATTTAAGCTAGACTCAACCTTACCCCCCCACTTTTATGTATTTTTTTACCTTTCAAACATATTATGAGGCCATACTTGGTGCAAAACAGATTTTTAATATTCACATTATACCAAATAAAAAATTAAATGAGGATTGGAACTACACTTGACCTTCTTTCTCACACACCTCCCTCCCATAACAATGGTCTGAGACTAGAAAACAAAATAAGTGCCAAATGGTGGTATTATTACATATTTAATTTGAGGGGGTGGGATGGAAGCCAACTTGAGTGATCTGATATAGGCTCTAACTAAAACCTTTCAGGTTTATGTGGTTTGTGCTGACTTAGAGCACCATTTGGAGGACAGAAATATCCAACTTAAGAACAAATTAATAAAATAAATTAAGACAGATACCCATGAATATTTTTGGCATGTTTGATGGACAGTAAAAAAAAAAATAGAAACCAATTTAGATATTATCACATAATGCTTTTGATATACGTACCAATTTAAAACAATCGCTCTTAAGAATAATATTTGTAAAATATTAAATGGGTGTTTAAGTTTACATAGAGATTTAAAAAATATAGAGCCTTTAAGAGAACAGTACAAGAGTTTTTAAAGTGATATACGTTTATCACTGTGGTCTATCTCATCTATTCAAGTGAGGCCCCTACTTAAATTTTGTACAATGATAAGATAGAAGAAGGTATGCATATACAAATCATAAGTTACACTTACAAAATGGACTTAATTCTAAAATACACATTTGTACAATTTGAAAATATATTTAACTATAGACTTTATTGTAGTTAAAATCTTTAAAAGTGTTTACACTTTATTCAAAGTATTAATTTTTTTTAATCATGGTTGGTGCACACATAAGTTTAGTCGTCCCTTATAACCTCCTTATTTGATATCATGTATTCAAATCATTAATTTTTTTTCATTTATTCGGGGAATTTAACGTGCACCTTCTAAACTGACTTATAAATAATTTAAATCTAGAACAGATACAACACCCAGCCCCCCGACAGTTAATTCAACCATTTGAAAGGGGAAACCGAACAGTTCGCCAATTATAATTTTTTAGGCCATGCCTGGAATCGAAACCGGGACCTTTATCTCAGTATGAAAACACGTTACCGACTGATCTAAAGTGTCAGACCGTGTATTGAAATCAACATTTAGTACGGTTTATGTGTTGTTAACAAAACATTTATAGATACGTGATAAAAAATGATACCTCTGTACACAAATAAAAATGGTACCTTGGTATTAACGCTGTAAGCTACCTGGTCTCATAAGTCATCACACTCAAAATATAACTTGGTTTTGGGTGACGCGGAGGTCAGGGCTTGAATTCCTGTTGGGTGTACTTAGGGACGATTCTCCAAATGATTTCCCTCTCTCTTTCTCCACTCAAATTCGTGTACATTTCCTTTTAAATACACCTTTCTAAATTACTCTATTATTGTAAAGAGTCGGATAGCTCGGACCTTCAGTAAGATGCGGTTTACATAAAATTAAAACACTATGTCATTGTATACTCATTATTTTAAGGGAGTCTTATTATAACTTCAACCTATTCAACATCCTCTCAATAAATTAAAAAACCTAGTTACGTA
Source organism: Timema cristinae (assembly GCA_039000515.1). NCBI lineage: Eukaryota > Metazoa > Arthropoda > Insecta > Phasmatodea > Timematidae > Timema > Timema cristinae. The sequence continues at coordinate 23,792 of JBCFYV010003321.1, forward strand.
TATCTTGAACAAATTTAATCCAAGTTTGACACCTTACCTCAACTATAAGCACTTCTTACCACAGAACTGAAGTTCCAGGAATCGAATCCCGGCATGACTAAAACATTTACTATTGGTGAAATTTAAATTTGCGGGAATGCTTATTGTGTCTGTTCTAATATTAAGTTAGCTTGTAATTCACCTGTCGCTTCTGATAATGCTCACTAAATATACAAAAATAAAAACTTAAATTTTTAGATTTAAATCTAACTTAATCGCGCGAAGAAACTTTCACTATATTTTTATTTTATTTCTAATCTAAAGATGATATCTATAATGTTTGAAAAGATTATATATGTGTTTGTGTCCACCCAGTGACGCACTCAGAAATTTACTTTAGGTAGGGCATACAATCAAAGCCATAGCCAGAATAAAATTTAGGGGAAAAGGGGGGTTTGGGCGTCACCATCACTTTCTAACCACTGGAAGATGCATTAGTATTATTACCTATATAGTTATATTAATGAAAACTAAAGGGAACTATTAAATAACGTAGTTTCTGTTAATGACTATTTTTTAGTTTATAGTAGGTACTTATAATAAAAAGCACTCAAATCTGTTAAATTTATCACTGCTTTTTGATTTATGAATAAAGGAGGAGGAAGATGTATAGCTTTAAAAGATGGTGTTATTTTGAACTGTAGAACCATTTTAATAAAATCTGCTCTTTATAAATAGCAAATTATAGCTTCCAGATGTGTATAGGATTTTCTAAATTTTCCAGAGATTAAAGTTTGTAGGAATTAGTTATTTTATTATTAGATATTAATTATTATTGTTTGATATAAATTTTAATTCAACATCGGTTCAATGTTATGTTTTAAGGCCTCTAAGATAGCATTTTTCAAACTGGGCTCCGCCTTAGTTATCTGAGGCTACATGGGGCAATTTTATAATGTAATTTAATTTTTCACATTATAAAATAGCATCATTAATTAGGATTGCTAATTTTTTTCAAATTCAAATAAATTATACATGCCACACAAGCCACTAATAAATATATATTATATATTGATTTAGATTATGCATTTTTCAATGTGAAATTTTTGCACAAAGTGGTGGGGAAGTGTAGTTTTTCTTTTATATTCATCCAAGTATTAAATTATAAAAGACTTGTGAGATTTAAATGTATTAATTGAATATTAATAATACTAGTGTAAATATTTTTATCAGAGTTCGGCCGTTCATTTTTTCTGGTACAAAGGCTCCTTCAGTCTAAAATGTGAGAGCCCCTGGTCTAAGTCAATATATGTTAATGTGTTGAATAACACGCTCCGGTAGCTTTGTCAGTTCGAAGTACTATAGTATTAATTTTAACCGAAATTGGGTGGGGTGCGAGTGATTCTGAAGTTTCTATAAGCGAGGTCCTCGGTGTAATAACCCATATTTTATATTAAAAGCCTTAAAAACTAAAACGAATTCAATTATCAGAATGGTGGCTACTAGCTATATACATTTTCTTGTATACAATATATGGAAGCTATTATGGTTGTACTTTTTTCAAATGAGAATATAAGAGGCACTTTTAATATGTATGTGTGTGTGTTTTGAATACAAAGTCTTTAAAAGGAGTCTATGTATCCGACTCATCTTCTGTGTCTTATGTTTTAGTTATACAGTATATGATTTATGTTTTTATTGAAATTATTAGGGGTCATGGGAGACGGTGCCAAGTTTACCCCACCCTCTTGGGTGCGCCACTGGTTCTAAGTAAACACTTAGTGAGAAAAGGGCATTTTGTCATAGATATAATTAGTGTATAGAATATGACAGTTATTTAAATTGTTTTTATGAACCTATAAAGCACCTTTTTCTCGTAAAGTGAAAAAATCAAAATTCTATTGATTAGCGTTTTATTTAATTAAGGGATACTAAATTTTTAGTTCAACACCCTTTAAAATAGGTTTAAACTATATATAATAATGTTAACAATGAATAGTTTTTGAGCCAGTGTGTTAGAGGAGTCTCGCATTTTATATTATCAAGTCAATATAGTAAGCATAGTATTTATCTTAAAAATGTTAATTCAATTTTAAAATTAATTATAATCATACAAAGATGTACATTTGTTGTTATATTTGAATATGATGTATTTTCACTGTCTAAAATATGTTTTTCAAGTAAATAGAGTAAGCTCTAGTAGTGTTGTTTTTTCATTGTATCTTCATGCCAGTCAAGGTAGGTATGAGGAAGATAGAATTATGAGAAGTACCCTCGTTGACGTAGAAATAGCGGGAAACCATTTAGGAAAAATTACCATCAGTACACCGTGTAATTGAGCAGCCGCGGTGTGCACATTTTTTGTCCTCGATTCATTATTTCATAGAACAAATCTTTCTTTCAAAAATGTAGATAAATTATTTAAAAATTAAATTAAAAAAAATTACTCAACTTTACACAAAAATATACAAAAAAATACATTATTTAATTTATATAAAGCAAATGAAGCAAGACATAGGTGCCCGCCTACAACTCGTGAATCTCAAAACAAATTATGTTAGTGGGTAGATACTATCATTAGATTAGAAATAAAATCAAATATAGTGAAAGTTTCTTCGCGCGATTAGGTTAGATTTAAATAGAAATATATAAGTTTTTATTTTTCTATTTCTAGTGAGCATTATCAGAACCGAGAGGTTATATAACGTGAATTACAAGCTAACTTAATATTATAACAGACACAATACGCATTCCCACAAATTTAAATTTCACCAATGGTAAATGTTTTAGTCATGCCGGGATTCGATTCTCGGAACTCCAGTTCTGTGGTAAAAGTGCTTTTAATTGAGGTAAGGTGTCAAACTTGGATTAAATTGGTTAAAGATATACGTAGCTAGGTTTTTTAATTTACTGAGAGGATGTTGAATAGGTTGAAGTTATATTAAGATTCCCTTAAAATAATTAGCACTCAATGACATAGTGTTTTAATTTTATGTACACCGCATCTTACTGCACGTCCGAGCTATTCATCTCTTTACAATAATAGAGTAATTTAGAAAGGTGTATTTAAAAGGAAATGTACACGAATTTGAGTGGAGAAAGAGAGAGGGAAATCATTTGGAGAATCGTCCCTAAGTACACCCAAAAGGAATTCAAGCCCTGACCTCCGCGTCACCCAAAACCAAGTTATATTTTGAGTGTGATGACTTATGAGACCAGGTAGCTTACAGCGTTAATACCAAGGTACCATTTTTATTTGTGTACAGAGGTATCATTTTTTATCACGTATCTATAAATGTTTTGTTAACAACACATAAACCGTACTAAATGTTGATTTCAATACACGGTCTGACACTTTAGATCAGTCGGTAACGTGTTTTCATACTGAGATAAAGGTCCCGGTTTCGATTCCAGGCATGGCCTAAAAAATTATAATTGACGAACTGTTCGGTTTCACCTTTCAAATGGTTGAATTAACTGTCGGGGGGCTGGGTGTTGTATCTGTTCTAGATTTAAATTATTTATAAGTCAGTTTAGAAGGTGCACGTTAAATTCCCCGAATAAATGAAAAAAAATTAATGATTTGAATACATGATATCAAATAAGGAGGTTATAAGGGACGACTAAACTTATGTGTGCACCAACCATGATTAAAAAAAAATAATACTTTGAATAAAGTGTAAACCCTTTTAAAGATTTTAACTACAATAAAGTCTATAGTTAAATATATTTTCAAATTGTACAAATGTGTATTTTAGAATTAAGTCCATTCTTGTAAGTGTAACTTATGATTTGTATATGCATATCTTCTTCTATCTTATCATTGTACAAAATTTAAGTAGGGGCCTCACTTGAATGGATGAGATAGACCACAGTGATAAACGTATATCACTTTAAAAACTCTTGTACTGTTCTCTTAAAGGCAATATATTTTTTAAATCTCTATGTAACCTTAAACACCCATTTAATATTTTACAAATAATATTCTTAAGAGCGATTGTTTTAAATTGGTACGTATATCAAAAGCATTATGTGATAATATCTAAATTGGTTTCTATTTTTTTTTTTTTACTGTCCATCAAACATGCCAAAAATATTCATGGGTATCTGTCTTAATTTATATTATTAATTTGATCTTAAGTTGGATATTTCTGTCCTCCAAATGGTGCTTTAAGTCAACACAAACCACATAAACCTGAAGGGGTTTAGTTAGGGCCTATATCAGATCACTCAAGACGGCTTCCATCCCACCCCCTCAAATTAAATATGTAATAATACCACCATTTGGCACTTATTTTGTTTTCTAGTCTCAGACCATTGTTATGGGAGGGAGGTGTGTGAGAAAGAAGGTCAAGTGTAGTTCCAATCCTCATTTAATTTTTCATTTGGTATAATGTGAATATTAAAAATCTGTTTTTCACCAAGTATGGCCTCATAATATGTTTGCAAGGTAAAAAAATACATAAAAGTGGTGGGGGTAAGGTTGAGCCTAGCTTAAATAACAAATATTTATTATTAAAAATGTTGGGGAGGCAAAGTTAGCGTATCTCCCTCCCCCATCCAAAAATTTTTGATGTTCGTATGTAAATATATATGCATGATTTTAAAACTTTTACACCCAATAATGACATTTGCATTATTAGTTTAGTCATAAAAAATTAACATAATGTAATAATGAATGTGAGATGCATGAACCTAAAAAGTAGATACATTAAGTTATTTTCAATTTTTTAATGTTGAAATGTTTTTCGTGTAAGTACGACGCATTCTACGACCTAACAGTTTTGCAAGAAAAAATATGTATCATGAAAAAAAAATTGTATAGCCAATTCAATAAAAAAAATTGTTTTTCTCAAATATTTAGACAAGCTAGCCCAACAACAAAACTTAGCCCACCATACGTCTACCAATAATTATTAAAGAAAAGGTTGGGTTTGGTTGGTAAGTATTGATGTACAGAAAATTTTCACATTTCTCCATAACATAGAAAGCTGAAATTTGGAGCAATTATAGGAGAATCATTCTAAAGGTGTGTGAGAATCTGTAAACTAGAAAATTATTTCCTTTGTCATTGTTTCTCAAACTCACACTAGCCGAAGGTTCAGATTCACAAACTCGAGGCGTGTTGAGAGCCACAGAATATTCAAACATGTTTGCTTAAATATATAATATAGGTAATTTTGTTTTTGTGGTGCGTCTTACTAGTCATCCTGACTAAGCATATTTTAATAACGCTAGTAATTAAGGGATGAGGAACATATAATGTGGAGGAAATGTAACTGCATTTGAGAAACGGGAATATAGGATACCATAAATAGGAAAAATCCACCTTCTGTACATCCAAATGGAATTCGATCCCCGGTTTCCCCGATACCAGCTAACTAGATCATAATAATCTGACGTTTAATCCACGTGCCCGCCGATGTAACTCTTTAATAGCTATTTGATACTATGTGATTAAAATATTACATAACTCATATTTTCCAGATGTTAATGTGGGTTAGAGAATCACTCAAAGCAGTATTTATTAAAATATGTAAACAAAAATCCCCACAATCCCCTATTTAAAAAGTGATAAAAATAGCACAATTTGAAGTAGTTTAAGTGTTTTACATCAATATTATATTAACACAAAATTAAACTATTATTGTGTGTGTGTGTGTGTGTGAGAGAGAGAGAGAGAGAGTGAGTGACAGTATTGGTGTAGCTGCAGGACAAATACTTATTTAAGAGTTATGCAGACAAGTGGGCCAGTTAGATATGATCCGCAGGCCGTGAATTTGAGAACCCCTGCTTTCGTATACCATGCGAGTTCAATATTGTGAACTCAAAAAACATTTAGCTTAAGATAGAAAAGGTTTTGTATTAATATAATTGTGATAATTATATTAATAAATAGATCTTTGTATTCAAACTAAATTAAAGTAAAAATTATCATTTATATAACTATTAAAGGTTTATTTTCCTTAGAGACTAACAAACTAAGAAATAAAGTATCGTTTGGTTTGAATGCAATGTTATTGAATGACAGGTAAACTACCCCTAAAACCGATTACGGTTAGTTTATACCTTGAGAAAACCTCTCTTTTCAGTTCTTTCAACTTTCCACCCCCCTAATTCTTACAATCCCTCTTTTACAAGAGAAGTATTCCTCTCTTCTTTTATACAAAGAGGGAGAGTAATATTCAAACAGTACCATAACTGGCCGTCAGAATGCACCACTAGCGTACTAGCGCTTTCTAACAGCGAGATATGTAACTAGTGAAATAATTTTGATGAGCAGCGTAGAGTTTTTCCCTATTCTTCACGCCTTCTATAGTATATATACATTCAACGGTCTAGGGTGGTATATAAATGGACAAAACCTTTAATTTTAGGTATAAGATTAAATTTGCCATTAATTTAGAGAGATCACTCCAAATATCAAAATTGGTTCTATATATTTGATCTTTAATTGTGTGGTCTGGTGAAATGGTGAGGCCTAGAAATTTCCAAAATTATAACATTAAAATTCTTATCAGTGTGGTAGAAGATTGAAGTTAGTCAGGCTGGTGTAAGGACTACCCCATACTTCAATGAAGGCTTGAACTTTCTTAGATTTCAAAATAAAAGTCCAGTAAATGGAAAGATGTTCCTTTCGGATGTTCTAAAAAATATTAAATACTCCTCAGAAAAGGGAATTATTAAAATTTTTAATTATATTCAAAAGAATAAACTAATATAATTAGAAGAGTTTGAACATTTAAAACTTAAATTGGGTTATTGAAAATGGTCAGTGCAGTAAATTCTCAAAACTAAATTTATCAACCACTTATCCGTGGGGTAAAACTTGAAATTTGCTGAAATGGTAATGAGAATACCATAAAAAGAAATGTTTTTATAATTCACAGTTAAAAATAAGAGGATTGGCAAGTGAAATGGGGAATGAGAAGAAATTTTAAAATATATAGGAAACACCATCCTT
>JBCFYV010003322.1:0-29642 GCA_039000515.1 Timema cristinae
AAAGCCAATATTTCTGAGAACTTGATATTTCTCATAAAACACTTTCCTAGAAGCCGCTCTTCCCGGGGTGTTTAGATTTTTAAAAATGTTTCTGAAATAGGTTCGCGTGTAGCCATCTTTTCATTTTGTATATGTTTCCATAGCGACTGATTCTATCACGATATTCTTTCTTTATTTCAAGGCGCATGCGCATATTTACTTGGCTGTGATTGGTAGTCCGTATAAACGAGTCCGTAGAAAGTTAAAGTTGGGCAACTTTTACGGAGTAAGGACTTACGGATAAGGACTCTGTGGCCAGAGCAATCTGATATTGTAGCATCGACTTCTTACGGACTACGGACTACGGACCACGGACCTACGGATACGGAGTCTGTGTCCGGGCCTTAAGGACTCTGTGGCCAGAGCAATTTGATATTGTAGCATCGATTTCTTACGGACCACGGACTACGGACCACGGACCTACGGATACGGAGTCTGTGTCAGGGCCTTTATACGCACTTACGCTAATGTGTAATGGTAGGGTGATTGTGAGATGAAATGAAGGACCTACAGTTTAACGTGGAATCCGAACCACGGTGGTGACCTGGCATTCCCCACATTCATTTTCTTAGTTAAATCCTCAATCAAATTTATAGATTTTTTTTTTACAAACGAGCTCATTTGTTTTTAAAGAAGGCTGGGGAGAGTGCACAGCATAAACTTCCCCACAACTGTAAATAAAAAAGAGATATTTACTTACAACTCGTAAGATAATTATTTGAAACGAGCTATTAGACATTGTTGCACATTCTACCAAAGAACATAAACGAAGTAATAATATGCACTGTTAGAGAAAAGAGGAACATCACACCCACAGAACATTACAGCAATTTCCAAATTCAAAGACCTCCGTAATGTATATATTTATATATATATATTTTTTTATATGTACATATTATATCTATATTTATATGTACATAATATATATATTTATATGTACATATTATATAAGTGTATTATATAGAGTTTCCGAATTATAGGTGTATATATACCTATAATTCGGAAACTATTTTTTTATAAAAAGATATTTCAAATAAAGATCTGTATATTTATTATGCCCTCATTTTCGAAATGATAAGTTGTTCAGAGGTGTGAAGAAATGATACAAATTTGAATTTTCCTTAAGTGTAAATTACCCTCAAAGCTATTTTCATGCGGAAATGAGAGCTTCCATTTTGTTTTAATGTTAAACAATAGAGATATACGAATTTGAATCCAGTCGAGTTTGATACAATCTATTTTTTCTTGTTCCGCCCTTAAGTAAAAAAAAAACTATCTTTGATTTTAGGGTTGGATAGATAATTTTAAAAAAAGCTCAGAAACCTTATGAAAACACCATGTTCCAGGTTTTATCCCAATTGCAAGAATAGTTTCGTCTCTAGTCAGAGATACGGACTGATATTTAAAAATAAAACACTTTTTCGGATTCAGGGGATCATGAAACGTCGACATCCATTAAAATCTCGGCTTTGATTTTTTTTGACAATTACTATTTTTTCTCAACCAGAGAGTGCGAGAAGATGAAAAGTAACATTAAATAATAATATATAGACCTACAAATTTCATCGACTGACCAATTTGACTAAAACGTAATCTATCTATTTTTATTTATTTAAGATATGCACAATTGTACAAACATATTAACGTAACTCAAATATAGGCTTTCATCTAACGCTGTAATCTTTGTTCAAGGTCGTTGTTAAAAATAATTTCTATGCTTTTTTTTGGCAATTTTATTTTCCTTCGGGTTTACTAATAAGTCTTAACATCACGTCATAAACTTATGACTTTGGACCCCACCCCAAACCCCCCAAATTAATTCATTCCTCCGCCCATGCTCGAAACTATGTTAGTTTGGCTTTCACTAATATTGATTACTTCTCATTGGTTTATTTGAGGATGAATTGATTGAAACCTGATTTTTATTACCTTTTCAATATTGACTTCTTCCTTCCTGAATGATTTGGCAGACATAATGGGGATATCCAAAATACTTGTGAGCTTCTTCTACTTGAGAAAATCCAAGCCCAGAGGATATAGTTCCCCAAACTAATGCAGTGATGATGTCAACTATTTTCCCATTTTTTTCATCTGTGTTCACGTATTGCACCTTATCACAGACGTCACATTTATACACCCAACATGAATGAAGACCCGTGCGCACTTCTTTGCGGTTTATAATTCGACGTCCTGGTAATACATCTCGTAAGACAAAAGGATTGGGTTGAGATTCGACAATGAGTGCAGGAAAATCTCCTTCATCGCGCTCAACCCCACTACATTCTTTATCTTGGTAATCGAAATCTTCTTCATCATTCTCTGAAGGCTGCATGGGTGAGGGTGACATTTCTTGAAGCATGACATCCTCTCTAACATGACATAAAAGTAAGAAAGAATTCGGTTTTAATGTGGCTTTGTGTGTAGACAATTTATTACTAAACTTATTTTATATACAATTATGTGCTAAGCTAGTAACAGGCAAAGAAAGCAATAATATTTACATACATGTATTATAAAACCAATTATTTAGCAAAAATCGCAAATTAGGTCTTAAAAAATTAAAGAATCTTATATATAATTTGATAGGCCCATTTCTGATAATAGAAATTACCAGGAAATAGCTGGACAGATTTTGACAAATGACCACTTATTTTAATAATTAGGAGTCCAGGATGTCGGGAGTTGTTTTCCACTAAAACCCTATTCAAAGAGAATTTTCAGTTTTTTTTTATTGATTGCTTGGTCACAATGACAACCATCATTTACTGCATGGCTGTAAATCTCTGAATATAATATATCCCTTTTGCTAAACAATAATAGTTCACACATAGAACACATCAAATCTTTCGATCTGAAAATACAATATTTCTCTTTGGATGCTGGTCATAACACATCTATATTTAGTTGCTTAAACTAGGGAAACTGTTATTTATTATTGGAATTTTGCTATGGTTAGTTCGCATTTAAATCAGTAATATAGTGAGCATAGTTCGCAAATTAAAAGATTAAGTTGTCAATATCGTGAAAACATTTTCTATCTTTTGTTTCGCGCATGAGCTATAAAATATAAACGATACAATGATGTTTAAATATGTTTTAGTGTGTATTATAGGATAAAAAATGAAAAAATCTTGAAATAACTTTAAAATAACAATTTAATTATCTATGTATGCGTTTTGGTGCTTTTTTTTTTTTAATGGGTTTCGATGTTCACTTTATCAAATAGTGACACAATACAAATATAGTAAATTCAGTTATGTTTCTATACTACCACTTAATTTGGGGGGGATTTTCAAAGTTATTTTTGAGAGAAAGTTTGAATGAGAGAGTTATAGAGAGATTGAGAAATATAGTTTGAGGGGGAGAGAGAGATTAAGTGAGAGAGTTTGAGAAAGAGGGTGAGTTTGAGAGAGGGCGAGTGAGTTTAAGACAGATAGTGAGTATGAGAGATCTCCACAGAAACCCTGATTTGTTTATGATTGTATATAGGTAAGAAAAAAATTATCTTTTGCTAAATATAATAACAACTAGATTCTTATTTAATTGGTATAGTGCAACAAATAGTTTTGATATAGAACTGGGAAAAGGGTTGTTTTAAATATTTCATCGTGGTATGAAATAGAAAAATAAACGTTCTGCAACTAAACACCTAAAGCTCTAAATATACTATCGAAATTTGATATCCTTTGACGAGTAAACCTTTCAATAGAATGTTTAGTGAGGCCTCATTACATAGAACATTTCCCAGTAAAAAGTTTTAAATACATTTAAGCTTGATAATCCGCAAACATCACTGCAACGACGAAATAGTACTTTAGAAAATCCCACTTCTTTGGTGGAATGATCAAAAGTCGTCAGTCTCACATTAGACTAGCTAGCCGATGGTGGGAGATCAGGGGTCGAGTCCCGGCCAGGTGTATAAGTGGTAAATTTTCTTTCTACCTACACTCAAAAAAGTATAATATCGATGCTACACATATGAGCTAGTAAGTTGGTTTATTACCACAGTCAAATAATTTAACATCGCACATCGCTGTCTTCGCATGAAAATATGTAGTATCAAATCAAATGTGCTTAGGCGTTCATAGTCACGGGTAAACAGCACCGCCGAACCGCGCATTCAAAATATTTGGAAATAAAAAAGAAAGTGGTAAACTTACATTCTAAACAGCATGCTTATTTGGAAGTTATCTATGAATATGTTTACTAACGATAAAAAACATAAACAATTACTTTTTCAAGAATTTCAGAAATGTGAAACAAACCTTTTCAAAATAATAAAGCTAGTTAAATTATTTAAAAAAAACTATGACATTTTTGTTATAAATACACATTAAAATTAAAGTGGTTTAATGTTTCTAGTTCATTTTTAATAATAATAAAAAAACTTTGACTGCTATTTTTCAAACAAATATGACCCCGAATATGTCCTAGCTATTGATCAGTTATTGTATATGTAAATAATGTAGTTATTGTTATAATTACTTTCACACCCAAAGTTGCTATATGTTTCATTACTTTCATACCCAAGTTGCTATTGGGAGCATTTCTTTCACATCTTAATTTAAGTACGGTAACAATTTATGAAAGTGGAGTTAAACTGTAAATGTAATTTTTCAAACACCCTAACTGCTTAGTTTTTTTAAACCTGAAAGTTTGAATCAAACCTATCAAATCAAGGCCATGACATTGCCATATAAATGTGTTCTGAATTCATTAATAGTGTGAATTTGTACATACCTACACGTTATTTTAAAGGAACTTAAAACACATTTCCCAATAAAAATTTAGTAATCATCCACTTACTCAGATTCCATTGGTTTGAAAGTCAAGTCTTCAGTGTTTGTGAACGTGGTACAAGATGAACTACAATCCACTTTGCCATTATCACTAAATAAATAAATAAATAAATAAAATAAATGAATAAATAGTAGATCTTAAGTAAGATATTAAGACTATTTATTTATTTAAAATACATTCTGTTAATTATAAGTTAACTTTAAAATTGAAATCTGGGAGCATAAAATATATTATGGAGAATAGAACCATTAAGAGATGAAATAATTCTGCATTGAACTGTTATAAAATTATTTAGGCCTTTATAATTAAAACTCCATCAATGCAGAATTATTACAAGGGCACATTTTATTTTTTCTCAATATATTCGAAAAATAATTATTGTAGTGTACATGATAATCGAACCCGGACCCTTGTGCTTGGCTCACCAAAGCTTCACCATTGAGCTAATACTCAGTATTTGTACAATGCTAAGAAATACTTATCAGTCATACTTTAAAGAAGGTTTGGTGAAATACGAGTAGCAGGACATGGCTCGTTAATAGATATAATATTATAGTCTAGATCATTATTATTTGCTATAAATTATATTCAAGAAACCATTTAAAATCAATAAAAGTGGTCCAAACGGCAGCATAAGGCTATCCTGGATCAACAATGGAGTATGTTTCGGATTGTTATTAAATGGCCGATGATTTTACATATCTATTACCGACTAACCCTTAAAATATGCGCGATAAATGACCCTAGCACAGGATTAGCATGGCTCAATGGTAAGATATTGACGTTGGAGGTTCCCGATTTGGTTCCGGATTAAAAAAGAATTTTCAAAAAAAGTTAATTATTTAACTTCAATAACATAATATATGTTTGAGTCATTTCACCTACTTATTAGCGGTTCGGGCTCTCCGAATTTCTTCGTAAAAGCGTTTCATTGCCTTGGAATGCTTATTCCTTTTGCTTTTTACATATCTTCTCCCATCTTTAAACTTTTGTGGGGCAATTTTTTGAAATAACAAAAATTGTTTTTCCACTATTAATTCACTTCACACATCTCTAAAGACATTAAATGCAATTACACTCAGCCACACTGAAAAAATCCTTTCATCAATAGTAGCACTTTCTACACTGACTTGAAAACGGTGTAGAGACAGGTAACAATCCCTAAAGAGAGATGGTGATGGGTCAGGGTGATAAGCTTTACAAACATGCCAAAACCACTTGCAACATATTTATGGTTTCAAGGACAGACAGCTGGTGACTTGGAGTGAGAAGGGATGAGTTGTCTGCTTTACTCTAACCAGGCCGTTCTGTTTCGGCTATTGCGGGCTTGTATCAGATATATTTTCAAAATCCGGGGGCAAAATATGTAGCACCTCAGCTTGTATCAATTTTCATGAGTTTCAGATTGAATATTAATGTGACTGAAGTACCATTATAAAGTTAAAAGAAGTCGGCATTAATTGATTTATTTCCTCCATTTATTACACACGTTTAAGTATACAAAATAATTAATTGAATATTGCATTTATTTGGCAATTTTTTACGCTATTAATTGAAGGTTCATTGAAATAATAATTATTTCAATTAATAAACCTCCTCAAACACTTCTAACATTCCAAATATGAAATCTTTGCAACATTTGGTTTTCCTTAAAATTGTTGCACTAGATGCCAAAATTGCAAACTTTGAGTAAACACTGTGCTTAAAATATACATTTAATCTATATTTTATACACTGATCCAAGTTTGGTTTAAGAAGACCTACTAATATATATATAATTATTATATAATTAATTTTGGGCCATACACCCTTAACGTGGAATCCGAACTACGGTGGAGGCCTGGCATTCCCCACGTTCACAAGATGTCTTGTCAGAGGTGAAGGAAGGGTTTGGTAATCAGATAAATCTTTACCGGGACCGAGGATTGAACCCCGGCCGCCAGCATAGAAGTCTGACACCTTACCCCTAGACCACCAGGTCACCTATGACCCTTAATAATATTAACACAAATTAATATTATACAACCTATAAACTTGTTTGTAGTTTCGTCTTTATTGAAACATTATTTCTCACTTAGTGGATACCAAAACTAGTATCATAGAAGAATCATCCATTGAAAACATTTATCTACATTTAATTTCGATCAAATAGTCAATTTCAACTGCTATTTAAAAATACTTTATCCAAATATTAGAAGTATAAAGCACAGATATGAGGATCTATTATGTTTTCCCTCTTATATTAAACTAAATATTGATTTAGTAATATTAACACGAGAGTGGATATACGGGGATGAGACAATATTGCTTAAAATTCCAAACTACAAGGCCAATTTTGCCTGTGGAAACAATAAATGATGTGGGGGAGTTTGTGGTTTTGTTATAAGAGCTAAATGTTTTCAAACATGGACATTTGAAATTTTTAGTAATAGTTCCTTTTTGGCTCTAGACCAGAGATATGACCAAATTTTGTGAAATTCATCAACTTGTAAGAGATGAAAAAGGGGGTTCAAAAGTTTTCAAAATTCACAGACCATGCATTTTTTAAACCAGTGGACATAGATCCTTGAAATTTAAAATAAATGTTTCTTTTAAGAATTGGGTGATAAATGTATAGGGTTTATCAAATTTAATTGCCTAAAGAGGTGTAAAGGGGAAAATAAGGGGCAGTAAATTCTATGTCCTCATATTAAGATGAAATTTAAAATATGGGGTTTTATTGGATCGCAGAATACTAATATGAAATTAATTTATGTACGGCATCCACACGATGGTTCCCGAGGTTCGTTGGTAAAAAAGTGTGTTCAAGACTACCAAAACTAATATAAATAAATACTTTCCAGGGTGATAGAAGATTGAAATGTTTCAAACAACCAATGGGATCACTCAAATAATTATAAAAGTATGAACATTTTTGTGTAATAAGTGGGACCCTGCGTCATAGGGAAGGGGCTATTAACAGAATAAAACTTTTTACGTGTGCTAGCAAATTTGAATTTGACAGTCGTTTAGGAGGACAACTCCAAATAACCAAATAAGTCTTAAAAATGGAAATTTCTAAACGATAGTTAGAAAAATAAGCTTAAATATTTAAAAACTAATAGAAATAACTAATTCCCAGTGTGGTAGAAATCTGAAATGTATAAGTAAAGTAAAAGGACATGTAAAACTACTATGAGTTTGAACCCGGCCGCCAGCACAGAAGTCTGACACCTTACCCCTAGACCACCAGGTCACCTCTCATCATTTACAAAATATAATACATTCAACTACTTATCTGTGTGGTAGAGAGTCGTTAGATTATTCTAAATAAACAAAAGAGAGTGACAGTTTTAAATTTAAACTATGAGAAAGGCGAGCGGAAAGCTACAGCTAGAAATAACTTTTGAGATGAAGTTAGAAATTAAAATTTGAAAAACAGTTAATAAATGAAACTCCAGATACACAAATGAATGTTATAGTTTAAAAATTATCAAAGTGGGATGGAAAAGTGTGTTGATTGGTTAAAAACTTACAAAACTATTAGAAACAACCTCTTCTCAGTGTGGTATAAAACTAAAACTCTGCATATAGGCAAAGATACCATTCCAAATAAATATAAAAGTCCAAAAATGTTAAAATATATAATGGAAGCCCAGGAAAATAGGGGGATTTTATATTAAAAACTGACAAGACGTGTATTAATCACATCTTGTGAATGTGGGGAATGCCAGGCCTCCACCGTGGTTCGGATCCCACGTTAAACTGTAGGTCCTTCATTTCATCTCACAATCACCCTACCATTACACATTAGCGTAAGTGCGTATAACCCGAACGGGTAGTAAGACCAGATGTTAGTAATAATAATAATAATAGTATATTAAAAAAAGTATGGTGGAAAGTCTAAATTTTGCATGCTGGTATAAGTACGGCTTCAGATAACCAAATAAGTCTTAAATTTGAGATTTTGAAGTGGGAGTTATAGAAAAGGGGAGGGGGGGGCTAACATTTTAAAAACCAGTTGATAAACTACTTTTATGTGTGATATAAAACTAGAATTCGTCAAGCAGAGATAGGGACCACTCAAATTAACTATAAAGTCTGAACATTTTAAATTTCGAAATTAGACTACATGAAATTGGGAAGAAGTGAGTGGGGGAGAGGTTATGGGTGACATGTATGAGGTAGAAAATTTAAATTTGTCAGGTATGTAGAGGGATAACTTCAAATAACCACAAACCCATTTTAAATATTAGTTATTTCTAAGGAGGCTGGTGATATAGGGGTCTCAAATTCTTAAAACTAAAAGACTAAACTATTTCTCAAAGTGTTAGATGATTGACATAAGTCAGGCGGGTGTAGAGACCAACTCAAAAAATATCAAAGCCTAAATTATTAAATTTGAAAATGAAGGTTTGGAAAATAGGGAGGGATGGTCCCCTCATAATATTTACAAAGCTATTTAAATGCAAATTCTGTAGATATAAACGCTTGAAATGTCGCCATGCAACTTAATAATAAAGGAGGTTTTATTCGCTAGACAGGGATACATTGTTCACGTTAATTCATTTTAAAAGTTTATCATCTAATGCTGCTATGCTCATGAAAGATATTACAACAACTGTTGATATCACCAAGTGAAGGAAATTAAACTCTATATTTCTACTGGAGCGATATTTTATTTATTTTGGCCAAAAACAACCTGCAAAACCTTGGTATTTTCTCGCGTTTCCTACAATCTTGAACAAATGGAATTTCAAAATTGAAGCCCAGGAAACGGTAGCGCTTAAAATGTAAACAACCAAAATAGAACGTTATTTACGATGTTATTAGGTTAACTTTTGATAGCCACCTAAAATATCATATAAGATAACCAAATAAGTCTTAAAATTTCAAATTGGAACTAAAGATGGTGAGGGGGACAGAAGGGTTTGGAAATGCGAGTAAGTTGCCATCATCCAAAGAAAATATAATATATTAATAATAATATTTAGCACCGCGTCTTACTACCCGTTCGGGTTATACGCTATAAGTATTAATTACGCTAATGGATTAGGAATTGGGAAGGTTGAATTAGAGGAATTGAACCCGCATTTGCGTGGAAGGAGAGTGGAAAACCATTTAGGAAAAACCACCCTCAGTTCACCCGACCGAGATTCGAACCTTGATCTCCCCGTCCTCGGCGGTCGAGCTCAACGCGACAAGTACGTTAGCCAACTACGCCACCGAGGCGGGCAAAGAAAATATACTTTTATGCATGAAATACAATTTAAATTTGCCAATTTGATAAAGGGACCATCCCACATAACCATAAATTTAGAAAGCTTGGAATTCAAAAATTTACTGTTGGGAAATGGAAGGGGCCTCTAAAATTTCCTGAGCTATAAAAAACTCAATATGTTCCAAATGCGGGTACACTATATACTCATTAAACCTCCCTTATCTCAAACACAGGAGCGTAATTAGTAGTACATAAGCGTTTAACTCAAAACGCATATTAAGGCACGGTGCTAACAAAAATAACAAAATATAAAATGTTATTGATGTTGACAGTAAAAAAACTACTTTATAAAAGGCTCTTTTTATAAAAATAGGGCTGTAGTATTACATTTGGAACATTAAATTTGTAAAGGTAGAGTAAAAAAGTCTAAAGTACTAAAAGTAAATCAACACACAAACTAAAGCCTATCTTAAAGTGGATCAATAGATTTACAAATATTTAGCTATTATCGCATATCTAGGAGAGAAATACCAATTAAAAATAAACAAATTCAGTCGACATAACTTGGTGACAATGATTCTCTTTGGATAATAATGACGCCTCATATTAATATGTTTCTGTAAAAGAGTATATTATTTAATTTATGCTCGTTGGTGAAATGTGATGCTCTTTTTTCAAACATGTTTCTATGATCGTGCTTAGGTAAAGTTTGCATTGTCATTGGAGTGCGACGGCCGTACACGCAGGAACTTTCAAGATTATGACAGCTGGATGTTCATCAATAAAGCAAGAATGCTATAGTTACATACGTCAAAGCTCGATCTAGTACATTACGAAATTAAAGTGACCAAAATATTATGGAGTATATCAATGTCCAAATTTGTTTGACACATATTTGAATCATAATTCTGTTAAATCTTATATTTATATTATTATTGTATTAATTTTTTTATAATAGTGATCATAATTTTAGTTTCAAACTTATCTAAACTACATAATCAGAACCTTTTTTTTCTTTATTTTAGTAGATAATTTTTATACTAAACACTTAACTTCTGTGCTGGGGTCCGGGGTTCAATCCTCGGTCCCGGTACAAATTTATCTGATTACCAAACCCTTCCTTCACCTCTGACAAGACATCTTGTGAATGTGGGGAATGCCAGGCCTCCACCGTGGTTCGGATCCCACGTTAAACTGTAGGTCCTCCTTTTCATCTCACAATAACCCTGCCATTACACATTAGCGTAAGTGCGTATAATCCGACGCTAATAATAATAATAATAATAATAATAATAATAATAATAATAATAATAATAATAATAATAATAATAATAATAATAATAATAATAATAACTATAGCTGTTATTAAAACAATATTTAGGTATAGTCAAGAATATATTTTTCATATACTTTGTATTGTCAACAATTTTACTCACCTTACTAAACCCTTTTACTGTGATATAAATATATTTTTTTAAGAAAATCTGCAATAATATTAATTGTATGTAATTATTGTTCTGTTATAGTAAAATAATCTTATACTGAAAGAGTTTTCAGTGTAAATTTTTTAAATATTTATTTCTATTCCCCTTTATTAAAATTAAGAAAGATTTTATTTTCCATACAAACACGAGAAGGTGTTGGACAAGTGTAATTGGACAAAACATTCAGTTTTTTGTGTAATCCTAACGCGCGTTTAGGGAGATAAGCTTCACTTTGAGACTTGATTTTACTATAAACTGATTTAAAACCGATTTGTTAACTCTCATTGCACATTAATATAAAATAATAATACTGATACTTAGTGCCACGTCTACTACCCTTTCGGTTTATACGCTTAAGTACTAATTACGCTAATAGGCTAGGATTTGAGAAGTTGGGATATAGAGGACGTAAACTCGCATTTGCGTGGAGGGAGAGTGGAAAACCATTTAGGGAACCCAGTTTAACCAAGCGAGATTCGAAACTTGGTCTCCCCATCCTCAGCAGTCTAGCTCAACACTAAACTAGTGTGTTAGCTAACTATGCCACCGAGGCGGGTATTAGTATAAAATAATATTGATTATAATCATTCAAGTGTTTAAAATAAGGGGTATTGCTGATACCAAATATATACTTAGGAATCTCTTTTCATTGTATTTTCCATGCTTTAAGCTTTTTTTTTTTAGTTTATAAAGTAGCATATTACTTGTATATTTTGTTTTTATTAATTTGACAACAAAATGTAGAAATAAACTGTTGGCTTATTTCAAGACATAAATGTTTAGAACATGTATGAATGTTAACTGCATTAGAAACGTTCAGTATTTTTCTAGTGCATTATTTGATGATGTGATACAACCCTCTTTTTTAGACAAGCACCATTTAACTATTTTAAGCTAAACTCAGACTTTCACGGCCAACTAGCACACACAGAACGAACTATTTATTAATATGTTTGAGTGCCAGGAAACACTTCACTGTTTCCCAGATAACCTTCATATAGTCATTCTTAAATCAATAGAACAAGGAAAAGGGTATTAAAAGGAATTGCATACACATTATTGTTGAGAGTTTTTTTTTTTTAAATTTTAGCACCACGTCTTACTAACCGTTTGGGCTATACGCTTAAGTACTAATTACGCTAATGAGATAGGAATTGGTAAGATCAAATATAAAGTAAGTAAACCTACATTTGCGTGGAGGGAGAATGAAAAACCATTTAGCAAAAACACCCCCAGTTCACCCGACCGAAATTCGAGCATCGATCTCCCCGTCCTCAGCAGACTAGCTCATCACGAATCTTAACGCGTTAGTTAACTGCGCCACCAAAGCAGATGATAAAATATTACCGCGGTAGTAATTTTTCACAAGTCCTTTGAATATCTGTATTAAATAATGGCACCTGTACAGAACTTTTTACATCGTTATGTAAAAGTTCCGCTAAATGTTGCGATGTTTATGAAATGTATTGAAACAAGAAATGAAACTCTTAACTATGTGAAGAAAATTAAACTAAACATTTCTACTGAATCAATTCTTAATTTTTTTTAGATTAAAAATAACTTTTTATATAAAACTACTTACTTCATACTAAAATGATTTTATTATTATTATTACTATTATTATTATTATTATTATTATTATTATTATTATTATTATTAGCACCGCGTCTTACTACCCGTTCGGGTTATACGCACTTACGCTAATGTGTAATGGTAGGGTGATTGTGAGATGAAATGAAGGACCTACAGTTTAACGTGGAATCCGAACCACGGTGGTGGCCTGGCATTCCCCACATTCACAGATTTTTTTTATTGAATAATAAACCATTTTTATTGTTTTTATATTTTCTCTTTCATTTAAAAAAAATCAAAAGGCATTTGAATTATTAATCAGTGGCCAAAGATCCTTTACTACGCAGTTGGTCCTAGCCCCTTCAAAGCGGAATGACCTCATCTAAAACCAGAGAGCCATCTCCTTTCTAATCAATACACCAGCTCCGAGAAAACCCGGATATATCGCGAGGTAAACCCTTTGCGCCTGCGCACCAGCCAAAATAAGTGCCCGAGTAGGATGAAACAATGTGATCTCCTGTCAACTGTGTTCCATGTTGAGTGTGCTTGGTGTTCTCTAAATGAAAGTGTTTTGTTTTGACTACAAGAGTCAAATTGAGTTGATGCAGACTCGGGCCCTCACTTGACGTAACGAGTCTGGTAGAGAGGAGATATGTTGTAATAGGATTGTTGTGACAAGATACGCCAATGGGTGAGTGAAGATCACTTCATCTAGGGGCTATCACTTCAATTCTTACCCAAACATCATCCTTTTTTTTTTAAATAATTCTTATTACCATTCCGGGCTTTAAGCACTTTTTACTAAAATAATACCCGCCACGGTGGCGTAGTTGGCTAACGCGCTTGTTTTCATGTTGAGCTAGTTTACCAAGGATGGGAAGATCGAAGTTCGAATCTCGGTCGGGTGAACTGGGGGTGGTTTTTCCTAAATGGTTTTCCACTATCCCTCCATGCAAATGCGGATTCACTTCCTATAAATTAAACCTTTACAATTGCTAACCCATTAGCGTAATTAGTACGTAAGCGTATAACCTGAATTGGTGGTAAGACGCGGTGATAAATAAATAAATACTAAACTAATTGTTTGAGCAGGGGTGGACTCGCACTTTCCAAGCGGCACCTATAAGTCATTCACGAACTAAGTTTACCTGGATGACAGCTCGAAATGTTTCTAGAAGTAATCCCTAATATATTACTACGCCAACAGCTGACATATATCACTTTGGATAACCGTAATGAAAACATATGGTAATATATTAATGTGATAGTTAACCACAATAATTTAAGCCAATATTATTTATATATTTATTTGAGGTCGGACACAAAGTTTATTTATAGTTTTATTCCCCTTAAAAAAATATTAACACCACTTTCACAAAAACTTTTAACGAACATAGCTTCAAAATGGCGACAGACGAATCTAAACCATATGCTTGAACATAACGGTAAACAAGTTGTTTACAATGATGCAGACACGCAGTTGATGAAAATATTTTATTCAGTTAAATATTTCAAAATACGATAAAATAATCATAAAATCATTTATTGTATGTAAAAAAATTAGAACAATTTTCTCTTTTCCAAGTAAATACGATGCCTGTATTAAAAGATATTGATATGTGCACTATATTACACAAAATCAGTAACATTCCAAAACTAAAAATGAGTACTTTTAATTATGTTTAAAATATTGTTTCGAGTTGGATAAAAAGAAATTATTTAAAAAAATGAAATAGTAAGAGAAAACTTAAGTTTACGTTATTTTAAATGTAATATATAACAGGTAATTAAAGATATTTACATGTATAACAAAACTGTGATCTTTTACAAGTGTTGGCAACCCAAAACCTAAACATATGATTTTCGAACTGTCATCCAGGTAAAAACCTATCGTGAACGGAATATAACATACATTCATAAATATCAATGAAGCGATGTTTCAATGTAATCTGAAGTAGTGAATCCAAGTATTTATATTATTATTATTATTATTATTATTATTAGTAGTAGTAGTAGTAGTAGTAGTAGTAGTAGTAGTAGTAGTAAACTAGATAGATATACAATTTCAGCCACATTATTGATAATTAAAAAGCTATCAATCCACTTTAAGATTTTGTATTTTCTAATAACAATAGCAAATATGCATCCAAATCGGTAGACATTAGCTAGGCGTATATTTACAAAATGTTTTAAGTTTTTTGAAATTATCTACCACCTGCTTCCAGGGTAGATTAAAAAGCTATTAAAAGAGAGTATTCGCCAAACTAAAGCGTTTACGTTTGGCTTAGGAAATTGTTAATGAACACCTACAAGAAATAACAATTTTACAATTAATCTAATCGTATACCCTCACAAGTTATGTATTATGGGCATCCTGAGACCGACTCACTGGAATATTAGATTTTAATCCAAGAGAAACCATTATTTACAGATTAATGGAAGGCTTTAGGTTAAAATAAAGTAGTTACAAGAGAACAGACCAAACCGGCTCTTCTGTACATCACCTAGTGTATCAGTCCACCTCTGGGTGTAAGTACTCTCCTATTCTCCCAGTCCACCTCTGGACGTATAGATATATCCTATTGTCCCAGTTCACCCCTGGGTGTCAAGATATATCCTATTGTCAAGGTCCACCCCTGGGTGTAGGTACTCTCCTATTCTCCCAGTCCACCTCTGGGCGTATAAATATATCCTATTGTCCCAGTCCACCCCTGGGTGTAAGGCTATCTCCCAGTGTACCAGTTCACCCCTGGGTGTCAAGATATATCCTATTGTCAAGGTCCACCCCTGGGTGTAGGTACTCTCCTATTCTCCCAGTCCACCTCTGGGCGTATAGATATATCCTATTGTCCCAGTTCACCCCTGGGTGTAAGGAGATCACCTAATGTTCCAGTTTACCCCTAGGTGTAAGGAAATCAACACTGTAGAGGAACTTTTTGAAGGGCGTCGACTAAATGATAAGGAAAAAATAAGGTTAGGGCGAAGTTCCCTCACTGGTGACGCTTTGCCTTGGTGGTCGGTAGGACGCGACAGCATCACAGTCTGGGAGAAGTTTCAAACCCGATTCCTAGCCATGTTTTGGAGTGTGGAGATCCAGGGCCAAATGAGGGCTAAATTACATGCGTCAATGTACCATGAGAACGGAGGTACTCTGGAGGGTTACCTTGCCGACATGTATAGTAAAATAGGAATTTTTAGTCGAACATCAGTGACTGAGTTGATATATATGGTCACGCATCAACTGCCCATCCGGTACCGCGAGATGTTGGTAGGGATTACCTACAACACTTTGGAGGAGTTTAAGACCAGACTGCAGTGCCTTGATGCCTTAGAACAGGATAGGCGTAGGGACAGAGTAGGACCGTTCAGTTCCCCACTTCATAGGAGACCTAATGTGGAACAGCAGGTAGGACCTACTCCACAGTTTCAGCTGGGAGCACGTCAACAGGAAGCGTGGAGGAGAGATAGACCTCCTCGCGACCATTCATGCCGTAGTTTAGTTTGGGCAGCCCAGTCAGAGCAATTTCCTGGTAGAGGTCGGGAGAACCCCCATAATAACCTTTTGGTAAGAGATAGGAGGTCAGTCAATGGACCTTTTCCCCACCCTAGAAACCACCCTTATGGGGACAACAACAGGGGCTTTACATCGAGGAGTAACTCCCATACCCCGTTTAAACCATCCCAGACGAACCCTCAACATAGGGTACCAACTAATAGGTCCAGTTTATCAAGGGCAAGCATCCCGTGGTTCTAGTCATCATCCTCAACCAGTTGATGTAAATGTAATCGTCAACAAGGAAAACTGTTGACCTGTGATGTAGGCAGCCCAGACCGGTTGCAGGTTCCACACACTCTGGGAGCATTTTTAGTAGGTCAAGAAAAGGTCAACACACTTGGTGTAGTTCTTAGGGAAGAATTACTAAATGAAAAGGAAGAAATGTAGATGGACAAAGGTAGAGGAAGCTGCATTTCAATGGGTGAAAAGTCTCTTTTTGGAATCCAGGACCCTCCAACAACCTAAACTCGGTGAGACCTTCTATCTGACCACAGATGCCAGCGCTTATGCCTTGGTGGCTACAGTCAGTCAATTGGATTCCGAGGGATAGCACCAATACATAGCAATGATTTATGAACATCCTAATTTTCTGGCATTTCGTCCTTCATGTAAACATAATATAAAGACTATATATATATTTTATTACTGAAACCTAATTGTACATCATATAACATTTATTTATATCTTTCATTGTTTAAATTATAACATATGTTATTTTGTTTAAAAAAAGATCGGATTTTATAATCAAATTTAAACAATATAAATCTACTCTTTTTTTATTCAAAATAATCTACTTCTGGTCAAGTGAAATATTATCATAGAAGTCATCTATTTTGCTTCCTGTAAACTTGTATGATTATGTTAATCTTAGAGTGTAAGTGGAGCTTCACAGGAGGGTAGTAGGTATTTGGCAATGAAAATATAAGACAAACGAGTGAAACTTTTTTTTAATTTTCTTTATTAAATGTTTACCCTCATACATGGTACAACTCAAGGTTTTATAAATATATATATATACACACACACTTGTATTGTTGAAGTTTTTTTGTTTTTTCCTTTCTCTGTATTTTTTTTTATTGTTGAGATGCAAAACTAGAGGTGGAACATTGTGATTGTTGGCCTAAGAGTCAAAGTGATCAGGTACTTTAAGGTTGTAACTATCCAAAGCCCATCCCCAGTGGTCTCGAAATCAAAGAGTCGCCGTGCAAATGAGCTAGACTATTTCAGAGCCGGATGATATGTTTTCGAATATAAATGGAAGAAGTGAAGTTGTCTGAATTATAATACATAAATATTTTTATTTTATTATCATAAATTTAAATTTTTTTTTTTCTTTATTATATGAAAGATTTTTTTCTACAATTTTTTCACATTAGTTTTGACCAAAGATTTAAAGTTAACCTATAATAGAAATTTTAATGCAGAGATCTTAAACTGTTACGTAGATGCTGATTGGGCAGGTGATATTATTGAGAGAAAATCGACGACAGGATATGTTATTAAAATGTATGGAAATGTGATTTTTTGGAAATCTAAGAAACAAAGTAGTGTAACTAAATCATCCACATCAGCTGAGTATGTTGCATTGTCTGAGTGTGTTAGTGAATTAAAAGTTATGAAAGATATTTTGATAGATTTTAATATTGAAGTTTGTGATCCGATAAAAATGTATGAAGATAATTCTGGTGCAATAAATATAGCTAAGTATGGTAACTTTACAAAAAAATTCAAAGTGTATATATAGACACATTATCATTTTGTAAACGAGAGTTATGAGAAAGGAGAAATTGATATTGTCAAAATAGATTCTGATGAAAATGTGGCTGATATTTTTACCAAGTCCTTAGGTCGAAATAAGTTTGAAAAATTCAGACATGAAATGAATGTGATATAAATTGGTTTATGATTAAGGTTGGACTGTAATATAAATTTAAGGAGGCGTGTTAAAATATAGGTAAATTTATCTTTTCTGCAAATGTATATGTAATGACTAATGACATGTGATGCACAGGTGTGTGTGCGCAGTGAAAATAATACTGTTTTGCGTGTGTGTGTGACTGAAGAGAGTTAGTAGTCAAATGAATGTTTCCCACACACGTCCACTTAAGTTGTCTATTGTACGAGTAGTATAGATTGCTTGTTCGTTATAATTTAACAATGCTAATATGTTTATTTACCTTTATTAACCTATAAACCGTCCAATTTGTCAACAGTTTATGGGCACAGAGCGCTTAAAATAGGGTTTATTTTTTCTTCATGATACAGTCTACAAACTTTCTCTGAAATGTCTAGTCGGCTACTGTCGATTGAGAAGCTTAAAGGCAGGGAAAACATGGTAGTTTACTGTTTATTAACTCTGAAAAACGAAGAACTATGGGAATGGATTACAGGTATCGATACAGACGTAAAGCAGGGGGTAAAAGCTAGGTATAAAATAATTATATATGTAGAAACCCTAAATTATGTGCATGTGCATTCAACAAAAACTGCAAAGGAAGCTTGGAACAATCTAGCTAGTGTTTTCCAAGACACAGGATCAACAAGACGTGTAGGGCTTTTGTGTATCCTTAATAAAACAAAATTAGAAAACAGCTCATCAATAGAGGATTATGTTAATAAAATAATAACAAACGACCATAATTTATCTAATATTGGCCTAATTGTAAATGATGAATGGGTAGGAATGATTTTTTAAACAGTTTGCCTAAAGATTACCAACCCATGATTATGGGCATTGAAAGCTCTGTTACAGCAATCACATCTGATTCAATAAATACGAAACTCTTGCAGGACATATCAACCGTAAAGAGCTATGGTGGGCTAAAAACCCAGGCCATGTATGGTTTCGGTGGTACCAGTAAAGGTTTCAGACTGAAAGGAATAGATAATGAGCAGCAACCTAAGAATCCTTTTTTCAAAAGTGATAATAATAAGAGAACGGGACGTAATAATAATAAGGGCAGGGGCGGCTCGTCCCTAAAGTGCGGAGGCGCGCGCCCCCCATCCCCACGAATCCCCAGTTCCTTTTAAAGTTATTATTCGAACTCTCACGACAATTTTATCTTATAATAGTTTCAAGAAAAATATAATAGCAGTAATAGTAATAGCAGGCAATGTTTTTAAAATGGCATGCGGTCGGGTGCGAGGCGGTCAGCGCCTGACATTGTGAAACCAAACCTTCCCTCCCCTTAACCCATTGTCACAATACTACTATAGCTAGCTAGCTAGCATTGCGTATTCTTCTTTTGAAGGCACACTCCCTTACGCGCCCTAAGGTTGAAAGCTTGTGAAATGTGTATAGCGTAACCAGCAATAATTGATGTCAGTCATCCTGCGTGCTCCTGCATCTTGAGGATGTGTGTGGCATGTGTGTTTATAATAATATTATGTAGGGTTATTTTAGGATAATGTTTATTTGAGCTATATGTTTTAATACTTTTCGTAACTAGGCTTAATATGAATAGTTCAATTCAGGCGCTTAAGACAACGAATATTGCAAGATTAACTCTTGATCAAAAGAGAGAATTGAATTCATTAAGTAGGCCATGTCCTGAATTTTGTATGGAACAAAGTGAAAACATACATACCTATATATTTATGCACATTACACAGCTGTAGAGTTTCTAAAACACATCCACGTTCTTTGGGGGGGAGTTAATTTTTTTTTATCTTTGCATGTTGTTTGTGATATTAATTTTTGAGTTTAACTAAATGAATATTTAGCAAAACATATTCCGAAATTTGTGTCTTCTTTTAAATATATTATTTAGAAATAATTTATGAATTAAACAGGCTGCGCCCTCCAGCTTCTAAAGTGACGAGCCGCCACTGACAGAACCTCTACTTATTATTATTATTATTATTATTATTATTATTATTACTATTAGCACGGCGTCTTACTACCCGTTAGGGTTATACGCACTTACACTAACGTGTAATGGTAGGGTGATTGTGAGATGAAATGGAGGACCTACAGTTTAACGTGGAATCCGAACCACAGTGGAGGCCTGGCATGTCCCACATTCACAAGTTTTGATTAATACACGTCTTGTCAGAGGTGAAGGAAGGGTTTGGTAATCAAATAAATCTGTGCCGAGACTGAGGATCGAATCCCGGATCCCCAGCACCGAAGTCCAAAACCTTCTCTACTAATTAACTCGCCAAACAGTATCGCCTGTTAGGCAGTGGACCCATGATTTCCAGCCTTTGCCTCGCCTTGTTCAGTCTCTCAGTACAGTGTAGTCGCCAGGTCAGTTTGGTGTCCACCGTAAGTCCCAGGTACTTAACACTGTTCGCCCATCTGATGTGTTCTCTAAACAACCGGAGTGGGGCTGGCTTGTAGAACTTTATATTCCATGTGAAAAGCACTGCTGCGCTCTTCTCCACGTTAATACTTGTTCTCCAGGTGGGTAGCCACTCCTCCTACTGCGTCTGGAGTCGCCTCTCCACCAGCTGCTCTTACCGCGACTCCGCTACTAGAGACTTGTCGTCCGCATACAGTGCCAACTTGGTGTCTGGGGATTTTAGAATGTCGTTCACATACAGACTGAAGAGCACAGGGCCCAAGAAGGAACCCTCCAGCCCGGATGTTTCTGACTTGGGAAGTGGTGTTCCCAAAGGTAGTGGAGAAGGTGCGGTGGGATAGATAAGGTTGTATAACCTTAACTAGGTAGAAGGGTAGGTTCAAGGAGAGTAGTTTGAAAAGGAAACCTTCGTACCAAACACAGTTGAAGGCCTTTGCCACGTCGAGAAAGACAGCACTAGTCAGCCTGTTAGGTGTATTTCTTGACCAAGGCATCTCTTCTTATACACCTCCAAATTATCCCAAAACTAAGGAAAGGAAGTGGGAGGGGGGAATAAGTTGACCAATAACCAGGTATATACATCCAATTAAAGTCTCGTAGCCACAGGGAGGGAGATTATTTGATGCACGCATCAATTGTTTCAGATTAGACGGCACTGTTTTTTTGTTGTTTTGTTTTTGTTTTTTTGCGTGCTTTGATCAAACGAGACTGTTTATTAGTAGAAATAGGACGCCATCGGCTGAGCTGGGAGGCGAAGCCGTGAGGATTATTAAGTCACCCGCAGTAACACTACCCGTAGACAATTTTAGTTACTATTTTGGAGTTCACTTGACTTAATGATGCAAGTGTGTGAGATCTAGCTGCCACTAGCCCTTCACAGTATCCTAATAATAAAAATCTGATCCATGGTTGATGTATTTATTTGAAATTCACACTTATGATTACCAATTATTTCAGCTACATATGTTGTCAATCTCATTAGAATTATGTTGGTTAAAATTGTATGGTTAGTTAGTAGTAATGAGATACCTTTTTGGTTATTACACATTGTTTTATCCCCCTTTTGAAAATGGGTACTATACCTTCCTTCCATTCTTGTGGTAGTACCTCGTACTTCCAAATGGAACATAACAATTTATTAATTTCTTTTTCTAACTTTCACCAAATCCCTTTATTAACTCTTCTGGAATTGATTCTATGCCTAGAGATTTATGGTTTTTTAACTTTCTAATAGCTTCTTTGATTTCACTAATACTTGGACCCGAGACAAGTGGATTAGCAACACCCTCACTCAATTCAGATCCTTCATGACCTTAAAAATATGATTGTAGTGGTCGTTCTATTTAATCAAAACCTCACTCATATCTGCCATCAGGCTACCATTCTCATCTGTTACTAAATTGGCTCTAGCCTGATAACTTTTCCTATGTATGTTAATACATAAATAAAGTTACCTGATATTCTTAATTTTGCTATTTTTTTCCATCTCATTAACGCTATCATTTTAACACACTCTCTTTTTGTTTCTTAATGAGGCGCTGACCTTCCTTTTTTAATTTTCAAATGTGCCCAAACTCTTTCCACTAAATTTTTCTAATCAATGTAATTTTACTTCCCTTCTGTTTTCTATTAATTTTAATTTTTAAACATTTATTGTCAAACGATGTTTTTTTAATACCTTAACTCTTTGCTGCGTTTTTTATATTAATTATTATTATAATTTCCCACTGTTTCTCTGGATCCATGGTTTCCTCCTCATTTTATGAGCTTTATAGGGCAGCAAACTTGTTTAAAGTTTCAAAATAATATCAATTCCTACATTATTTATGTCAGTTTCTTATATCATTTTTGTATGTACACTTTTGAGCTGTTAAAATATTTAAATTAGTTATTTGGGATAGTGATGGTAAAATTTACAAAATATATACCCGCATTTTCGTAAGTAGAGGATGAAAACTTTTTAAGGAAAAAACTTAAAAGTGGTCCCTTGCTATGATTATAAACACAATCTCCTTATCACCATCAAACCAGACTATAAAAAGTAAACGCCTAAGCCTGCGTGCCCACTGATGCGGTACTTAGTGACAATTGTTTGCTATGGTCTCCAAATGTTTATATTAGTAGAACAATGGACAGTAACCTGATTCATATTTTAGGGGTGTTTAAACAACGATACAGGTTTGTCACATGGACGCAGTGAGGCTTCACATATATTTCTAAAGTTACAGTGTAAGACTTACTGGAACGTCATTTCTTCTCACTTCCAAAACAAGAGTACACTATATATAATTGTTTTTTGTTTTTAGTATTTATGATGTTTAAATAAAAAAAAATCAGAATGCAGACGAGTGAAATGAGATTTCTGAGAAGCAGGATTGGTATGACAAAATTTAATAGGATCAGAAATGAGAGAATAAAAAGAGTAGTAAAGGAAGAGCCAGTCCAGTCCAGGACAGAATGGGGAAAGCACGACTAAGGTGATGAGGATGTGAGAAGAATGGGGAGGGAAAGGATGCCCAGGAGGATGTTGGATATGTAGGTGGGGAGTAGGAGGCTGAGAGGAAGACCTAGGAACAGATGGCTGATGGGAGTAAAGAGGAGTGTGGAGGAGAGAGAGAGGACTGGGGCAAGGTGGTGGGAGAAAAGGAGACGGGGGAGAGCCTTATGTTCCAAACAGACCCAGCCAGTGGATGGAAGCTATTCATGATGATGTTGATGATGACGACATAAAAATACTAGTTATAAAGAACAGGACAAATCGTCAAAGATTTCATCGACCTGATTTGCAATTTTTAAGTGACAGTGAAATAAACCTTGAATGATTTCTTTCTAACAAGGGAGATTTCCCAAGGGAGTGGACGACCCTAAGAGTTTAAAGGAGATTTCGTGGCTTCTATTGGAGAAACATTCGCGACAACACCAGTGTTCAAACAGATCAGGTGTGTGTTCAACACTCGCGGACTCAAAGAGTTGGAGATGAACTAGTCACGTCAACTCAACTTACATCATTTATATTCATTCTTCAAATTACCAGAACCAAATAGTGGAATTAATTAACCTTAATTATTAATATGTAATCTTTAATTTATGTCATCTTTCATTTAAATAATATTCAGTCTTATCGTTGTTAGGGAACGTGAAACTACCTGGAGCCTAAACACAATATATTTAAATCTAGCGCTGAGCTATAAACTGACCCACGTGAATCCAGGGCGATCAGGCCGTATATTAACGCGGTCATTATCCGAACCAAGGACGCCGGGACGGACACAACTGCTATTCACTCGTTTCTACTGGACCATAATAGCCATAGGTTGTCTTGCTCATGACAATAAGTTTTATTTATGTCCTCAACTTGGCTTATTTCAAGGGCTTAAGGAGAGTACTTCAGTGGAAAGTTTGTTGATTTTTAATTTTTTGTTCAATATAGAATGGAATCTGTATTATAAAAAGAATCTTTCCCGATGCATTACAACCATATTTCTGAGTACGTTGGGCTGTAGGGCAGCTTGTCACTGTTGTCCACTCTTACTGTACCTTTTAACTATTTTAAGTGTTTATTCATCATGTATTACCTATAACACATTTTATATATACATAATTTACGTTTGTCATGTAGACAATACCACTTTTTCATTTACAACAGCGGCGGGATTTTCTGTATGGCTGTATCCGAATAGTCTACTTATGCGACGTCGTGTTGGCTCGTGGCGTTGATAGCTGCATTGGCAATCACGTGACCAAGATGCAGTCTTCTCGTGGCGTTGGTAACCATGGGTACGGAAGCTACGAGCCATGTGGCGTTGGTGCGGTGTTTTGGTGCGGTGTTTGACTGGCAATTAATTGTTTTAGTATTATCGTTTCGTCTACTTGAGCACCGACTTACACAAATATTTTGTTTTCATTAGAGCTAATAGATGGCTTTTACATATTTCTAAGTTATTCGGTAGGAAGCAGCACAGCGGGCCCAAGTATGTTGCCGTTTGCCGTAAGGCGTTCGAATAGTTTAATGCAGTCTTCGCTATGAAAACCGCTAAAAGTGTAAAATCATTAAGACTGCATCCAGTCAAGTGTACTTGACTATTCGGATACACCCAGGATAATTCACTTTATGCATCGATGTGTTTTGTTTGTTGATAAACGGTAAGTTGTTTATTTTGTGTAATTAATGTGATTATTGTGGTGTTTATCCTCTAGAAATGGGAAATAGTAAAATATGTTTAAGACTAGTGCCACTATACGTAATCCTGACATTGAACCAAAATCAGAAGACAGCTCCAGGCTTACTCCCCCGTATAATTCTAAGAAGAAGTTAGCCGATTCTTTTGATGATTATAAAAAGGGCCCTACACACGCCAACTTGTCGGGACAGCGGATAAATTTAGATCACTAAGTTGCCCCCCCCCCATTAAAATTAAAATTTAAATGTACCACCGTTTTGCACCTATTTTGCACCATAACCCAAGAGGCGGTACGACTGTTTATGTTAAGGGGGGTCCAAGTTAAGGGTAGCCCCCCCACTATCAAAATGTTGGATTTTTTTCATGCCATCTTAAAAGTCCTGTTTTGCACCTTAATAGTTTTTCAAGAAAAAAAATATTTAAAACAAAAAGGTCAGGGGGAGGGGGGGGGGGCAAGTTAAGTGTAGCCCTCAACTCAATAATTGGGTGTTTTTTTAATGCCAAAATAAAAGTCCTGTTTTGCACCATTTTGCACCCTAAAAGATTAGCGAGAAAAAAATATTTAAGATACAAAAAAATCAAGTCGTTGGACTCTCCTAGCGGGGAGCAACTGGCTTGCCGTGTGAATTTTTGATATAGTATTGCCTTGTTTTTTTAGTTATTAATCGGCACCCCATATAGTTAAAAAACATATGTTGCCACTTCTGAAAATCATGTGGGGGGGGGGGGGGTATGGCGAAGGGGGAGGGGAAATATGTTACTTGTTACAACATCATTGACTGTAACTTCCATAGATTTTATGATATAAAATTCCACAGTAACTAAAAATGAAAGCTAATAAATTTATCTACAATTTGGCCGACAGCATGTAATTAACTTATTATCTCCAGAAATATTAATAAACGATAAACATTTTAACTTTTTTTTCTATTAGTTTTGATGGTAGTAAGCAAATTAATGTTTTTAGATTTACTAATGGTAACAACTATAATAGTGTGTTTAACTTAACTCTCTTTAGTTTGAAATATTCACGGCCCTCCCTATCACAAACATTAAGGGGCCCAGAGGTGGATCTCTATCCAGCAGCTATGAAAACATTAGATTAATATTCCCTCAGCAGATGTAAACATTAATGTAATAACTTAAATTGTTCAATGGCATTATTGGCTTCGAAAAATGTTATACTTTAAAAAAATAACTGTGTTTAACTCTAAATAAAAGCATTAGGAAAAATCTTTTACATTCAAGGCTTACCAGAAATTAAGTGGTCTTACAAAACTTTGTTTTGAAAAGTAAAAAATTATAAGTTTAAATATTTACTGAACCATATTTATTATAGTAATTCACGAAAATATAGTGAATTTGCTCATGCATTTGTTATTCAGTGTATATAGAAAAAATACACAAAAAAAAATAATAGAAAATTATTACTGTACGTTAGAATATAGTTTGTAAATGCTGTGTTATAGTTCTAAGTCGTCACAATCACAACAGGAGCACAATTTGGAGAGAGTTATGTTTTTCAAGAGCATTTTATGAGCTCTAATATTTCTGAAGATGCTGGTGGCATTTCTGTAACTTTCGGGACATAATAACCATTACTATCTTCCCAACCATAGCCTGGTTCAGGAGATGGTACATTTGGATGAGCAGTAAAAACATTGATCCAAATTATGCACTGATAAAATAGCCCTCATATATATAGAATTTTAGAGCAGACAACTTTGGTGGCATCTTTCAGATTCCACTTTTTTTTAATATACCACCTTACTTCTCCCACTGTCGGTGCTGTAGATCATAGGATATAAAGTTTGCAGACTAATTTTTCTATTCTCTCTTCAACACGATCCCAAATTTCCTTTGTCTGAAAAACATTGTGGTAACACAGCCAGTGAAGGCATGAAACCCTGGCAAAGCATTGGCTTTTTGTGGACCCATTACTAGATAATTAATACTTGCTAATTGAAGTAGAACAATTAACAATGCTGGCTATTCTGTTGGTGGGCAGGTATCAATGAGGTAACATGATCTGCAGTTATTGTCAAAGTTGTGATTATATGAGAAATTAAGGTGGCCCATGTTGGAATAATTGAATTTCCACTCATGTCTTCACTTACACATGTGTGCCATATTGCTGGGAGGCACCTATGATTTTGTGGATGTCTTCCCTATAAGTCATACCTTCATGTCAGTAATATCAGAGTGGCTTACAGAAGATGGGCTGAGGTCAGGATAAGTTTTGAATTTTAGAATCTGTTTGGATGGAATAAAACCATCTTTAATAACAGTTGAACAGTCAGGAAGGTATATTGCACAATTTCCAGACGTTTTCCACAGTTGAACTTGTGTACTGTCATCTGCTTCTTTTCGCTGATAAATGGCCAGCGCTGTGGCATATGTAATCTTTTTTTTCATTAGAGGTATCTTCCATAAAATCTACAATGTCTGCTGTGAAAAATATATATATCAGCTCTTGCCCATATTTGCAGATAAATACACTCCATTATTCCTCCATACATCATCCATATCACACACTGTGATTTGAGGCTTATACCTGAGAAGACAGTTTATACTTGATTGAGAAGCCCGATCCATGAAGCAGATTGACAATACTTTTGTTTATAATGGCTTGATAAATTGCCATTCCTATGCCAACTTGTTGAGGCCTAACATGTATTGGGTGCATATTGTCAGTACATGAACGGTACACTTTCTCTCATTGTATGTCATAGACATAACATTTTGTGAGATAGTCATGGCTGCTTTATTAACAGAGGTTGGTTTTCTTTCTGACGAAATTATTTCTTCTCGCCCACTAACAAGCCATCTAAAGAATGCATACACTTTACGTGGAATGAAGTACTTAGGCGTGTGCCTTTTTCCTTTGAACTTCCATTCTTGGGCGTAATTTATCCACTTTCGGAATAAAAGAACTGCATCATAAAGACGCCGTATGTTCACGTCTGTATCATTACCACACTGATAAATTGCATCGATTGAAACTTTTTTAAATAAGCTATTTTCGGTTAGTTTCTTCGAGCTGGTCAGTAGAATTCAACATCACCAATGCTGTCAATGAGTATTTGCTTTATTTGTTTCTGAGATATCCTAGGATAAACCATGTTGTTCATTGCCCGTATGTTTTCATAAGGGGTTTGGATGACAGACATATTTATAGCCCACTTTTGTAGACATTCAAGAATGAGACTGATAAATTCAATTTATGCTGTAGCAGCTTATGTTGTAGAGTCTTTACACGTAGTGTTCGTAGCCTGCCTTAGCATATTACTTACATATTTGTCCAACATAGCAAATGGTATCTAACATCAATGGCATGCCCATCCACCTCATTGATAGCTGTGTTGAGTTTAATATTTAAAGCTTCATTCCCATTTGTGTATATAGTATCACGCAGATTATGTCCATTTTATTATATACAACTATTGTAGATGGTTTAACTGTCCTTATATTTGATACATTGTAGGACTTTCTATCACAAATATGATGGAAGTTAGAACCAAAAATGTTGGAACAAGTAGTCTGATTTCTGAGTTCTGGAAGGGGCAACAAGTATTTTTTTTTTATATCTTTGGGGCACCAGTTAATAAATTAAGAACACGCACTATTATTCAAAAATTTCTCACTTATTCTAATATTTGACCAGTTGCTCTCACACTATCCCTCCAGCTCTCACACCCCCAAATTAAGAATGTAAATATCTATTTTTTTCCACTTATATAGCACCATTTTTTTCACCCAAGTACTAAGTTTTTACAAAACCATCCCCAGAGACTGTACAATTGTCTTTGTTTGGGGGTGTGAGGCAAGTTAAGAATAGCCCTCTAATATTAAAATGTTATTCTTTTTAATGCTAATATAAATTTTTTGATTTGCACCACTTTCACCCAAGTTGGCGTTTGCACCCTTTAAAAGTTTTTTCAAGGTAAAAATCAATACAAAATAAGATCAGAGTTAATTAATGGTCCCAAGCTCAGCGCATGCCTGGCTTCCCCAAAAACATAATTAACTATAACACAAAGTTATAGTGTTATATTTTATTCATGGATTTCCAAAGTTTGTAAATGTATTAGTTTCAAAAAATGTTTTTCACGCAATGTTTTACACCTTAGTAATTAACTTACTTTAAAGTAGAAATGAATATATTGTTTTTAATGTCTTGCTTGGAAACAGTTTTACACACTTTTTTTTTTTTTTTTTACCCTTTTACTTTGATATTTCACGTGTCTTATATTTGAGTTTTAGTGTTACCATAATTTTAAAATTATTACTTTGTTGATGACATTTCTATTTTATATGGACAAGGCTGGTGTCCTTTTCTGACGGGTTTACCAATGAAATATTAATAGTATACCCCTACTTTTCTCAATATTCAGTTACTTTTAAAATTTAAGTAGTTTTGAAACATTTACTACGCTAATTTAAAAATGCTTGCTGACAACTGTCGGTCCCGATATTATCTTGCTCTTATGGTCAGTGTAAAAAAAA
>JBCFYV010003323.1:0-26853 GCA_039000515.1 Timema cristinae
ACCTAAGACCTCACTTGCAATGCCTAAAAATTATAATAATAATAATAATAATAAATGTATATTTGTAGATTCTCGGTCAGAAGAAGCCTTATGTGATCTTCAAATATCTGTTAAACGTTTTAAAAATTAGGCCTTCTAGGAAGAGAGTTTAAAGGGGTAGATTTAATAAGGGACGTCTGCAAACTCTGACCGGGCCTATTTAGAGAAAGGGGGCACATTTGAAAGTAACCCCCAATTTTTTAAGAAAAATGTAAATCTGCCTCCTGATATTAATATAATCCAAATTGAACCTTGTTTTATAAGGCCCACTACACAAATAAAATTCTTTGATGCCCCAAAAATGCGCTGGTCCACTTAGCGAGAATTTCCGCGCTGACCAGAAATAATTGAAAAAATCAAATTCCCGGGATCATGGTAGGCCTTTAAATGAAACGGAAGCATACGTAAAGGCACTCACAGAGTGCAGAAAAAACACGTCCACTCATGGAAGTGCCAACCGAATAATAACAAACGTAGTTAAGAGGAATTTTGGAACTGAAGAACGCCTATTATCTTGACCTAATTTAAATTATGTCGTATTGAAAATTTAGATTGCAATATGACACTCTTTTACTATTAACTGTATTTTACAATAAATGTCAGCAAATTTCCATTTACTAACAAGAGATAAAATAAAATTTACCTTTTCGACTCGTTAAAGTTTATTTTCTCCAAAGACTAGACCCAAATAGGAGATGAATAGACACAGAATTTAAATTTTAAACAACAACAAAACGTAAAACAGTATGTTTGTACTCACTTTGTAGACCCCCAAATTTTTCATGTTTGTAGCTAGGGGATCTTTATACATTTTTTATGTTTTGAAGCAGAGATTATTGGCGTCGAACGACTAAGGGAAAAGTAACGTTAAAGTATTCTGCTTTAGACAACGCTTGTATATTACTCATTAATTCTAAAACATATTGGTTTTGTTCATTAAATGCATCTTGTCTCGCCTTCACATATTGCGAAGAAAAAACTATACTTGGCACTAGAATTATACAAAGTAAATTAAATATAAAATATTTCCAGTCATTCTTACGACAACAAAATTCTAATATGAACATAAAATTTAACACTGAATCTACGCCTACCAGAATACTAAAACACAATCCAAACTTTGTGTATTTATACGTTTTAGTATGTTGATCTCGTTTTAACAATATTTTTGTTGAGTAAATATATATTTTTTAAAAATATTAGGTCATTCCATTTTTTGAATGATAAAAAGAGATTAGATAAGATTCATGAACTATTACAGAATTATTTCAATCCATTATAATATTATTTAGTTAGCTTAGTGCTCTAGAAATACTTGCTTCTTAAAATATTTGTAAATAACAATGTTTATATTGCAATTAAGATAAATTAGAACAATGCAACATCAATTAAAAACGTTATTTGGTCAAAATGGATCAGACGGGAAATTCGTCATAAGAATGATTGCTTTGTTTGACTGATTAAATTTGACACCACCACATTTGATTGAAAAGTAATACTTTAATATTATACAAAAAAATAGATAAGATTTTCAAAAATTTCAAATGAATTATATGAACGCAAAAATACGTTTAATAAGTTAATTACCTGCTTCGGTGGCCGCATGGACTAACCATCACACTCGTGTTATACTAGACTACTGACAGGGAGCTTGGGGTTCGAATCCCGTTGGGGGTACTGAGTGTGGTTTTTAAAAATGTTTTTCCCCTCTTCCTCCACGAAAATGTGGAAATATTTCCCAAACTAAATCCAACCTTTCTAATCTCTAAACCATTAGCGTAATAACCCGAACAAGTAAGTAAAACGCGGTGCTAAGAAAAACAGTTTTTTAAATGACGAAAAAATATAAGTTAAAATTTAAGAAACTATTGGTCTTAATAACATTTCTAAGATATAACTAAAAGCATTTCATCTGCACAGTTTTGTTAAACACCCGCTCTCATCTGCTGGATCCCTGATCACGCGGTCTCTCGGATGATTTGGAAGGTGTAACACGGTCTCTCTCAGATTTTTAGCAGTGTATCACCCTAAACTATACTAAAAGTCCATCTGAGTTTCACTCCTATAGAGTGTTTTAAATGGACTTTTTCTCATATTGAGATCTTTTTTTTTAACATTTGCGTAAACATTTTAGTATTTACGTTATTTTATTTTCGTGTTATCATTTGCTGATTTCAGCAGGTTTATTTTATATATAAATATATATAATATATATATATATATATATAATATATATATATATATATATATATAATATATGTGTGTGTGAGAGAGAAAGAGATATTTCTCCTATGAGGATCTTACATTGTTTTTAATGTTGTTTAGGCCCAAATGACCTCATCGGTCGATGTGTCCATAAAACCCAATGATAAATTGTTATTATTATCTTTGACTGGTTTAAACCGTAGCGATAAAATGTTGTAGCCACTTTAAGAACCGTTTTGCTGTTAATATAGGCTGTTTGGATATCGTCACTAAACTAC
Source organism: Timema cristinae (assembly GCA_039000515.1). Classification (NCBI taxonomy): domain Eukaryota; kingdom Metazoa; phylum Arthropoda; class Insecta; order Phasmatodea; family Timematidae; genus Timema; species Timema cristinae. The sequence goes on from JBCFYV010003323.1 coordinate 2,523, forward strand.
CTACTGAGCTCCATTTTCTAATAATGGTGACAATCTTAGTCTTTTTTAATATAATCATTGGGGAGGAGGGGAGGGGGTACATTCCTGACGCACTAACGTATGCGACAAGAGCCGTATTATTAGTTCCCCTTTCTCCTAGCTACTACTTGTTCCATCCTTTTTCGAGAAATTAACCTTTCATTTCTTTTCTGCATTGTAGAAAATGCTGATTTGTCAGCGTTAAAATTTTCCCTGTTAAAACCTTTAGCTCGAGCATCTAAAGTTGATTCAGATTGCCTTAGTGATGGCCCAGTATGTTTTCTAATGAAGGAATAATACCATTTCTTGATAGCAATTTCGGTTTCTTGACTAAATATGTGTTTTGTACGATTTTTTTTAGAAACTTAATAAGCTAGCGTACAAACTTCTGTAATGGTCACACACAAAAAAAAAACTTTTGAAAGTTTGATTAAGTGATCGGATAATTAATTTTCTAAAGCTATTGGCAGAGTAGGAAGACGACCATTTAGGGTTACTCCAGTACCTCCTGCTGTCATTCTTCCTACTTTTACAACAAGATGGCGTTTCAGAGTAAGTTTGGGTATTTTATAAAATTATGATATCTTGTTGAAACCCATGCTTTCACTTATTATTGCATGCAATGTTTTTTCCTTGTCATTTGCAAACCAGAACTCATATTTCCGTGGAGACATCATTTAGGAGAAAAATTGTTAACTATACGTCAAAAACATACCTTTACGATTTTGGAACCAAGCATGATTAAGATTTAGGAGCCTTGTAATTAAAAGTAAATACACATTCTAACCTAAGAAACTGTGAACATGACATAAAATAGTAATGTGGAATGCTCACAATCAAGAGGATATTATAATGTTAAACGTTTTCTAGAGTTTTCTCTTTACACTAAAACGTCAGTAGTCTAGTACGGCGTATGGAATCAACTTGACCTTGACGCTGATTGGCCGATACAGGTCACGTGACCACGCCTCCTGCTCTTTGATTGGCTGTTATTTTCCCCCACCCCTGACCTACTTTCCTCTGATTGGCTGAGCCCTCCCCCCTTCTATCCACCCCCCTCCAGCCATCCAACCACGTACATGTTGGGAATAATTATCGTTAATTAGGAGTGTCACGCGGCCTTGTTGGTTCTTGCTTAATTGGTGAATAATTATCGTTAATTAGGAGTGTCACGGCGGCCTTGTTTGTTGGAGTTGGGCGTTCCTCGCGCCATGGCTGGAGACCTTTCTCTATCAAAGGTAAGGATGGGGGGTGTACGGAGTTTTTATTCATGGCTGCCGAGGTGCTGCGACCCTTCTCTATCGAGCTTCAGTCGTGTAATGCCAACTTTCTCCTTCACTCCGCTGTTTGTTTCCCCCCCTACCCCCCCCTACAGACAGCAAAAAACCAGTTGATTCTTGCTTAGAGACAGTTGAGACAAGAATAGCAGTGTGTGTGCAACCCTTTCCCGCAGCTTTCACTTCCCCCACCTGGCACCAGGTTGCGGGCAGACAATGCGTGTGTAGCCAAGAATAGATATTGAGGTCATCGGGGCGTCAGGTTGCCTGCAGACGCGTCAGGACAAGAATATATCGTGAGCGCAGGTGTGTGTTTCAACCCTTTCCCGCTCAGCTTTCACTTCCGGAATCACCCCATAGAGCTGAAATTCTGATAATTTCCACATCCCGCAAATAGGGGACACATGAATCACTGTCAACCCCACAGAGCCTGTCATGAACAAAGAAGTCGCTGCCCTCGTCATAAAAACTTCCCAACGTGCTATTGCCTTTCTTCCTGAAGCCGTTTACAAACACTTTATAAATAACAAGGGGAAAAAAAAGAAAAAAAAAGGTTTTAAAATCCCTGGCTCTACAAGCTTAGAGAGAAAAAAAAAACGCGTATTATTATTATTATTATTTTTAACGGCCCATCGACACATCTAGGTCATTAGGGCCTTGAAATATATTAAAAACATAATAAAATCCCCATAGGGAAAGAGATAAACATTCACCATCTGAGACACTCCATAGGAGTGCTCAAATGGGCTCCTGGTATAAATTAAGTGATACACCTGCTAAAAAAAAACCACAAGTGTATCACTCTAATAAAAAGACAAAACAAACATATAAAATATAACACGTTAAAAAGACAAAACATGTTAAAATGATAAAACGTTAAAAAATACAAAACATGTTAAAATGATAATACGTTAAAAAGACAAAACAACATGTTAAATTGTAATAAAACTGTTAAAAAGATCTCAATATGAGATAATATCCAAAAGAGCCACTTTATAAAAGTGACTCAAATGGCATTAAAAAGATCCGCCTGGCGTATAAAACGAGTTAACAAATAACTCCATCCGCACTATCGTGTAATAAAAAACGTAAGTCACCTTTAAAATCAAGAGCCAGACGGATAGGGGCTAGTTTGCGACACTCCACCAAAATGTGATGCACACTAAGGGGAGTATCACAAAACTCACACACTGGAGGTGATCCCCTCTCAGTAAAAAACTATGGTCACTGAAGTATTCCCGACGCGGAGTCTCGTCATGATGACCTTCTCTCTTCTAGACTTTCGTATAGAAGAGGCCATCGCGACACACCGTCCCTGATGGACCGCAGCTTGTTCTGAGCGGGAGTCGAAACCCACTGCTCGTGCCAGGTGCGTAAGACTCCACGCCGAACATAACCCTTTAATCTAAAAACATGACACCCAGACTCGCCTCCGGAGGCAGGCGTGCTGCCTCCTTGGCTGCCTGGTCCGCCAGTTCATTTCCTGGAAGACCAGCGTGACCAGGAATCCAGCAAAAGGCGAGCCGGGTGCTTAATGAATCAATTTTAAAATTTGCTCATGTATCATCTGCACGAGGGGATTCCAGAGTAGAGAGTGGACAATGCCAACAGAGCACTCATGGAATCCGTGCAGATGAGGACAGAACGGTGACTACTTCGGTAAACAAAACACAAAGATTTAAAAATGCATATAATTCAGCCGTAAAAACACTGGTTTCTTTAGGTAAACCAAATTTAAAATTGGATCCTTCCACAACAAAAGCACATCCCACGAAGGCTCCATATTAGAGCCGTCAGTGTAGTTGCGCTAAAATCCGTGAAAGCGAGTGGAGAGGAGCTCATTAAAGGTCCTCTCATATACAAAGTTTTGGGTGGTCGCTTTAGGGAACTTGGCAAGATCAAAATGGCATTTCGGAGGGCGTATCTTCCAGGGAGAAACTCGACCTGGTGATGTGGGGATAGCCTTTGGCAGGACTATCCAACACGTGTCGAAAACCGATAGAATCCGGATCCCAACCGGCCTTGTACTACGCCTTTTAGTTTCATACAAGACACGGTTAGGGGATGAAACACAAGGCGGTAACCAACATTATTTGGCATGCAATGCAGTTTCGACACGTAAGATGCCAGGAGATAAGACCGCCGGTAAGAAAGAGGGGCTCACCGGCGTCGGCACAGATTCTGACGACTGGACTGGTACGAAAAGCACCAGTAGCCAGTCGAATGCCAGCATGGTGGAAGCTATCGAGCATCTTTAACGCCGAGGGTCTAGCGGAAACATATACAAAACTGCCGTAATCAAGTTTGATCTCACCAAGGCTCTATAGAGACGTATCAAGGTTTCCCTATCAGCACCCCAAGAGCGACCACTCACAACTTTAAGTAAATTCAAAGCTTTAATACACCTCGCTTTCAGGTCTTTGATGTGGGGGATCCAAGTTAGTTTAAAATCGAATAAAAGTCCCAGAAACCTTACGGCTCGGAGACAGGTAAAACAACGTGGGTTCATTAAAATATGGGGGCTGGCTGTATTCCACGTAATCTATGAAGTGGACACAGTCGTCTTGGCCGCAGAGAAACGAAAGCCATTACGAGATGCCCACAACCATAGATTGTTACAGCGAGTTGTATCTGTCCCTTCAGCCCTGTGGAGACTTGACGAACTGCAATAAATTGCGTAGTCATCCACAAAGAGGCATGAACGAACAAGTAAGCGCACATTGTCAACAATGCTATTTATTGCGATAGCGAACAACGTACAGCTAAGAATACTACCCTGAGGCACCCCATTTTCTTGAATAAAATCATCGGATAAGGTGTTATTCAACCTTACCCGGAAGTGTCTATCCGACATAAAATTAGATATAAAAGAAGGAAGGTTTCCTCGAAACCCCCAATTAAAAAGTGTTTTCAAAATGCCGTACCGCCAGGTGGTATCGTACGCTTTCTCCAGATCGAAGAAGACAGCCAGAAGATGCTGCTTATGGAGAAAAGCGTCGCGAATAGCCGTCTCTAGACAGACAAGGTGATCCCCGTGGATCGGTTACGGCGAAAACCACATTGAATATTAGATAGCAGATTGCGGATTCTAAATACCATATAAGTCGCTTATTAATTATTTTTTCCATTATTTTACATACACAACTAGTTAAAGCTATTTATAGCTAGTTGGCTCTAATTTATCCTTGCTATTTTTATATATAGGTATAACGGTTGCTTGCCTCCATAGTGAGGGGAACTGATGAGATTCCCAAACACTATTGTAGAGTTCTAAAAGAAATGCCTGTCGGGCAGGGGCAGCTGACGCAACATCTCATAATGAATGTCGTCTGGACCAGAGGCTGTGCTGCCGGCCTGGGACAGGGCGTAGGTCAGTTCATCTTTGGTAAAGGGGAGTTATAATCCTCCCCCCGACTTTGGCCATAATTCAATAGCATGGCGCTTGATATTCCTCTTATAAACTGCGAACTCGTTAGTGTAGCTCGCAGTGCTAGAAATAGCGGCGAACATCGAGCCCAATACATTTACGACCTCCACAGGGGAGGAGACACGTGAACCGTTAGACATGAGGGCAGGTATATTGTTGTTGGAATTGTTGCTATTACGTAATTTACGGATATTATCCCAAACCTTGGTTGTGGGAGTGGAAATAGTAAGGGTAGAAATAAGACTCTTCTACTTTCTCGAATAATACGGCGAGCTCTAGCACGTAGAATCCGGAATGACTCCAGATTCTCAGAAGTAGGACGTCAATTAAAGATACGTAGGGCTCTTCGACGGTTAGAAATAGCCAGCCGGCACTCCTCGTTCCACCAGGGAAAAGACGGTGGCGCGGGTTTGGCGAGGATTTAGGGATGGATGCCCTCGCCGCCGCGATAACCGTTGAAGTAAATAGCCCAGCATTAACATCGACGTCAGGAGAATGGAGTTCGTCGAATACGGCGAGCTCGCGGAATTTATCCCAGTTAGCACGTTTAAGAACCCATTGGGGTAACCGTGCTATACTGGGAGGATCTCTAATTTGTGAAAGCCGAGTGGGAAAGTGATCGCTGCCACATAGGTCCGAGTGAACCTCCCAAAGTAAGTGAGCAGCAATTCCGGGGCTACATAGAGCTAGGTCGATGGCAGAGGATACACCATTAAAGGTGGAGAAGTGTGTCTGGGTCCCGGTGTTCATTAACATCAAATTTCCCAAGACATGAATATCCTCTACCATCCTCCCGCAGGCGTCTGTAAAATTAGACCCCAACACCAGGTTATTCGCGTAAAGTCCCCCAAGATGATATAGGGGGCGGGAAATTGTATAAAGAGGGCCTCTAGAGTCCTCTTGGAAACACGTTCACCTGGTGGGAGGTAGATGCAGCATACGGTTACCTCCATAGGAAGGGAGACTTTACAGCAATCAATTGGAGATCAGAAACAATAATATTATTATGATTATATAGTGTTTCGTGTGAATATAGCTACACCTCCGCTAGCCCGATCAAAGAAAGGCTTGTCGGTACGATACACATCGTACCCACGAAGCATCGGGTTTTCAGTTGGGCGGAAGTGGGTCTCCTGCAAACACAAGATGGAAGGATGCAGGGAAGAAATTATTGTTTGATTTCCTCTACACGAGCATAGAAACCCCTACAATTCCATTGTAGTAGCGACATAAGTTATTAGTATGAAATCTAGTTATCCTCGCAATCCATTTCACTATCCTTTAAGAATAAAAATTTGTTGAGGTACTTTTTAGGCCCTCTTGCCTTTCCCAGTCTCTCCTGTACCTCCCGCTTCAGGAGAGGCTTCGGTTTATTTTTGAGAGACTGGGTAGTCGGATTCTTGTTCTAAGGCTTTAAGGCCTTCGACGCTTTTTTTATATAATTTTTTTCGGCGGTCTCTCGCTGGTCCTTCTTCAAGGCACCAGTGGGACTCGCCTTAGCGGCCTCACCTGTTCCGCAACTCGTCCCCACCTCCGGATGCCCAGAGGTGGTTGTGAGAGGCTCAACAACGGCCGCCCTTGTTTTAGTACCACGAGGCGGGCCCGGGGGGATTTCCCGAGGCGGGCTCGGGGGGTTCCTTGAGGAGGTCTACTCGGTGGTATAGGTGGGGGAGACGACCGTTGTGGCGGTTTGGCCTCTTTTAAAAATGTTTGCGCCACAGAAGTTGGCGCGGAATCAACATAAGTGTCTCGAGAAGAGACTAATGACACTGGTCGCGTTGGCTCCTTAGCAAGATTAACTGCACAATGGCAGTTTGGGCAGTTTTATTTTGACTGACAATCCGGCTATATGAAGTTTGAAATACCGGAGCTTGACTCGATACGTATTCCTTGCGTGCCTGGGCATATGAGATCTTCTTTTCACATTGTATCTCCAGGACTTTCTTCTCTAGCTTCCATTTTGGAGAGGCCCGAGACCAGGCGGAATGCGGACCCTTGCAGTTGACGCAGTATTTAGGAGACTCACATGGTGTTTCGTGAGCCTCCTGTCCACAATCCGCACAGGTTGGCTTACCACGGCATCGCAGCTTCGTATGCCCAAATTTCTGGAACTGAAAACAGCGCCGAGGGTTAGGACATACGGCCGGACCTTAGCACGTGGAAGCCTGCTCTGACCACCTTCGGAAGGGTAGGAGTCGCAAATGTGAGGATATACGTATCCGTCTTCTTTTCTTGTCCATTCTTTTTTGTGACAATACGGTACACTTCGGTGACATGCTGGGGGGAAAGCTCCTCACAGATCTCCTCAATGCTTACGCATTCGTGGTCGAAACAAGTGACCACTCCCTTGCAAACATTGAGGAACCCGTGAGGTTCCACCTTACCGGTATTGAAGCCGTATTACTCGACGGTATTTCAGTAATAGCCATGATGTTGGAGGACTGGACGTCAGTTACAGTCTGTATTAAAATAGTGCCATCCGCAATTTCCTTATAGAGACGTTTGATTTTGCTGCACCATTTATCGCTCTTTCGAGGATAAATGGGCTGACGCGCTTAAGGTTTCCATTGGCATCGTCTCGAGACATCACCAGGAAGCGGGGCTGGGGCCTCACACTTCCTGGTTTTCCACAGTGACAGGGCTGGACGGCCTTACCCGTTTCCGCCTCTTATCAATATTACGGCCCTGCGAGGGCCGGGCAGTGAGGTGACAGCACTAATTGGCAGTACGTGCCAGCGGTGACAAAGTTATTGGCCATGCCGTATTTGGGGACAACCTACACAGTACTCGGATCGTAGACCCAGGGTGACCCAAGTTGGTGCTACATATGGCCCTGTAACTTCCCGACGGAAGGCTCTATACGACGCTAGACATGCAACCTTCGCATAGAGCATCGCCGAGAGAGAGGTCGTCGCTGCAAGTGGGTGTAGGAAAGTGCCAATTTTACGTCCGGGCCCTCCTGAACGCAACCGATCTTTTCCCAAAGTAGGGTACCCGGTTGTCATCCCTAAGGCCCTTCTACTAAGATATTGCAACAGGCGCACTTTCATTCGGGAGCTCAAAGTTAAAAAGCGGTAGAGTAAGCTTACTTGAATAACTGCTTATTTTGAAATTAACATTTGGGCCCATATAAAAAAAATGTAATTTCCTATTGTGATAAAAAATGACGTTTTATATAAGGTTCAAAGAAAAAGAAATAGTCAAATAAAGAAATTTTAATTACTTTATTATTGCATAAGTATAATAATTTTTTTTTAGTTCTGGGCGGAATTGAAATATAAAGTTAGAGGTCGGGCAGCAGCGCTGAGAGCAGGCCATTTCGAAACGGGTAGTAGGTCAAAAGATGACCTTCTCAAGGAAAACGAGAAGAACGTTCTCATGATAATTGGAACAGAGACGGCTGAGGGGTATTGTGTAGCAGACAACCTAGCAGAGTGTCAGGTGAGACCCATTTTTAACAGTTGGAAGATATAATATGCCAGGATTTTCAATAATCCCTAGTTTTATTATTATTACTACTATTAGTATTCTTACCATCTTGTAAAATATATATTATTAGTGTGATTTTGTGAATCTTCCCTTTTATATGCATTTTGTGGGGTGTTAGGAATGGCCGCTTTCGCAGCACGGCCGTTTTAATTACTGTTAACTATGGGATATAACTATTTAAGGTGGTTCCCTGGTAGATTACATTTTCGGAAAAAATATAAATATATATATCTTAGATCTACAATTACACTAATCTGTGCATTATTTTATTTACTTACCTGATTTTTTTTTCAGTCCATTTTCTTTCGTTTATTTTTCTTTATTTTTCGGCTTATTTTATTTATTATAAATTTCTTCTAAGGGATCAATCTTGATTGGGTAAATAGTTCGCGATCCCGCCACACGAGTGTGTTGCTAGGCGGGCATGTCGGCCGCGCGAAGGTGAATGAGAGGGAAGATAAATCTGTTTTTTTTTATTATTATTTTCTGGCGGGTATTTTTTTGTCTTGAAGAAGACTATAATTATTTTTGTAATTGTTTTATTAATAATAATTTTGTTAGTGTTAATTTTAAGAGGTTTCCCTAATGTAGTACTCGCTATAAAAAGGTTACATTAGGAATTATGATTTTTTTAAGGGAATCTTACCGCTCTTTTCGGGCGACTTTTGGGGTAATTCCTGGAAGACGCTGGGAAAGGGGGCTAGGCGGGGAGATTCCTGCAAGGAGGGGGGGGTTTTTTGAAGTGACGGCGGTGAACGGAGGTTCCGGGGTGGAGCTCCGAGTTTATTTTGGTAAAATAACTTTCTAGCAGGGAAGTTACCCATAAGAATATCAAGCAAACACCGTAGGCGTGTGCCTAAATTCTACTAGAAGGAGAAATTCCATCCGGCATAGTCCGGTGGTGCAACGTAAGCAGCACAAGCTACATTTTGTTTGGTGAGCCCATTCCCTTTTTCTCTGAGGATAGAAAAAGGCAACATATATTTTTTTTTCTTCAGGGTTCATTTCAACTCAGGCCAGTCCTGTCATATTTTGTGGGTGAATTTCAGGAATCCCGCCTATATAGGAAAAGACTAAAGGTTTTTTTTCCGTTTGAACGGTATACGGCTCTATAAGAGTGCCAAAGACTCGGGACCTCTATTCTCGCAGCTTCCCTATCGGATCACTGTGAGGAGCTTTTTTGTTGTTTTTTTAAATATATATATTTTATATCCTTATTTCAATTGTATACAATTTTTTTAATGTGTAGTTAAATATAATGTATATGATCGAACACGATAGGCAGGGGAACTTGTTTGTTTTTTGTTCTAAACACCGAGGAAGTGAACACAGGATATAAATAGCTTTCTTCCATTTATTTTTTATTTTTATTTTAAGTATATTTTTATGTTGTATTTTGTTTTGTTTTTCATAGTTAAGGTTGTTCATGTCCAGTACAGGCCTAATTTGTTGTATCCAAACATCCCTCCACATTACTACCCAGAAGAAATTTCCCCGAACTTATTTGTATCTGTATCTTGTTCAACCAAAGTCCCCATATATGTATTTATTGAGTGTGTTGTAACTCCCCTAACTCACCCGGGGAAGTTAAAGTGGCTTCCCAACGTGGGGTTTTTCGTATGTATGTGGACGGATTGTGTTTGTATAGGATAGTGAGTTGTCAAAACCCTTTTTCGGTGTCATTTTGGAATGAGTAAAGGCAGCGGATATTTTTTGAGAGGAGCATGGACCAACAAAGGGATTCAACCAGGGCTCAAACCCCGGAACATGCAGCATTGTTGGACCAGGGTGAAATTGAACAGGTGGTTCGAGTCCCCGATGCTTTCAGTGAGATAGAGTGAGAGCCAACAGAGCAGGGACTGGTTACTCAAAGCAAGACCACACCAGGACAGACTACCATCTTAACAGCCACAACACAGAATGTGACGGAACCTACTGCCAATATACTAGCTGAGATACTTTCTTCTTTACAACAATCAACAACCAGCCAACAACAGGAGACGACATACGCACCTACATTTGTGACTTGACTAACTCTCTAATGGTAGAGTTTACCTGCTATTGGGTCAAACAAGTTTTTGAATGTGATTACCGAAATAATCCTTGTTTGAGAGATTGTCTTATTTTGAATTGTCTAAATATGAGTCTCGAAATCAACATTGTTTGAGAGTTCGCCTAATTTTTGTAGCCTCTATTGGGTCATACACGTTTCTAAATGTGATTCTCGAATTCATCGTTGCTACAGAGCTATTTTTGCATCTGCTATTGAGTCATACAAGTTCCTAAATGTGATTTTCGAAGTCTTCGTTGTTTTCGAGTTCTCTGGATTGTTTCTTTGTCATTGGGTCAAGCAAGTTTATAAAATTGATCGGCCATTAGGTAAAACAAGTTTCTGTTGAGTTCAAAATATCGTTTCTAAGTAAGTAACAAGTATGTTTGAATATAATTGGGACCAACATAACATATTTCAGTATGTGGTTTTTAAAGGTTTTTTTGTTTTTTTGATTGGGCTAATCTGGTCAAGGTTTTCTTGTGTTACTGTATTTTCTGTTTCTGTAATTCTCTAATTTCAAAGGGAAAACTAGGATATTTTTTGAGCGGTGACACATCATCTGTACATCTTCATCAATTTCAAAGGTCTTTTTTTGTGTATACAACTATTTAAAGAAATTACGTTACTATAGTTCAAGCGATATTTTTTCCCATATTTCTACATGATCTTTTGTAACAAACCTATTTTATTTATGCTATTAAAACGAATTAGAAGAGGTTTGTTTACACATTTATGTTGTCTACACTGCTTAAAACAGACGCAGGGCAGGCGCAGCATAGGCAGAGGGCAGGCATAGCACAGTAGGTGGTTTCTGCAAGGCACCGCACATTGAACACAGTCCTTTGGCAGAGGGCAGGCGCATCACAGGAATAGGATTTTGCAAGTCACAGCAGATTTTTAACGAGTCAGGGAGCTTTCACCCAGTAGTACAAGAAGACGTGATATGGCGTGTGAATTAGAGGAACTTCTGATAGATTTGGATTCAGAGTCAGACTCTGAATTAAATAATATAATTTTATTCTACTCTCTTAGTAAAAAAAGAAAAAAGACGATTTAGAAAAGTGAGTACATGAAAAAAAGAAAGACCCACGGTGAGTTCATGTTATCATCGGAAGTTCCAGACAATGTTTTTAGGGAAGCATACCAATTGGATAGAATTCAGTTTGATGAAGTTCATAATCCCATTGAAAATGACATCACAGGGAAAGAATGTAACGCTCAGGAACCGATTGGAAGTAAAGAAAAACTAGCAGTGTGTTTAAGGTAATATAATCAATTTTAACTGTTGGTATTATACTTGATGGCAATTAAAAGGATTGAATTTAAAAAATTTAACATTTACAAAATAATAAAATTAGTGATAGCTACTACGTTATCGTAATTTAACGTAAATCAGAAAGCAAAACGAAAAGTAACATTAATTTATAAATACAAAATCATATTTTAATATTTATAGAAATATTGTTTTGGTGTAGTAATTATTGATGTGACAGTGGCCTAGTAGCAGAAAAACTTTCAGAAAATATTGTTTATAAGATTGTTAAAAGTAACGTTTAAATGATAGTAAAAAATACAACCATTTATATAAGTATAGAACATTTATTTGTTACGGTTAAAATATTACATTAAAGAAGCTCTTAAGAAAAATTAAATTACTCAAAGTTATTAAATGCATGAAATATATAATAATTGTAAATGAAGAATAAAAAAAAGTAGTTTACTACGTATACAGAACACACTGTTCGGTCACAATGAATTTTCAAGAAGGATGTATCTAGTAAAATGGGATGGAAAACAAACTCTTCTGTGCCGTCTTCATTTACAATGCCTAATATATTTGTAAATTTTGTGTAACTTCTTCATGTGGATAATTGAATGTCTCAAACGTGGTTAGAAAAACTTCCGGGTATTCTTTTTGAATGTGGGTGCATCCAGGTATTTGTGGTGGAGGAGAAACCACTGATGACGTAGATGTATTTGATTGGACTGAATTAGACCTAGGATAGGAACTTTGGTACAACACATCTTCTTCAGCCCGTGAAACAGCATCAAAAATTTTTCTCCTTACTTGCAACTGATGTGTTCGGCATGACCTTTGTTAAATTGTACATTGACAAAAAAAATTGATATAAGGCATCGTTCTGTAGTTCTGTGTCCTGTTTTTTTACGTTCAATTATGTTATGTCGTAATTCGTCCCTGTTTTTGGATCTTTGTTCGTAGTTAGCAACACTTTTCAGCACAATTTCGTTCACGTCTGGTTTTTTCTTTCTCTTCTTATGTAAAGAGTTCTCAATGTCGGGTTGACTTGGCGTAGGACTATTATCAAGCAGTCCATCTTCTTCTTGGGTGTCGTCTTCTTCTTCTTGTTCTGGCACAGTAATTTGACTATTGTTTTGTTAGTCACCGATCATACTGGAAGAAGTTGGCCTGTTCGTCATACATGGTATCAGAAATTCCATTTGCGTTTGGTATGTCCACGGTCGGATGACATTTGCTCCCTGTCCACTTTTATTTTGTTGTTGTCTGCGTAGGGCATCTCGATGGCAGTCCCTGAGCTTTTTCCATTGATCTTTAGCTGTCTTCCCTGAAACCAAAATACATACCTCATGGTCTTGATACGAGTAGTATAGATATCAATGGGGGTATTATCATGTAATTCTGCCCATAAAACTATATTAAAATTTGAAAAACTATTTTCTCTTGTACTCCAATGTTAAATTTTCTGATACATTTTTAATTTGTTTCTAGACTATAATTTGCTATTTGTTCTTAGTCATCTTGTTGCACCCTCTCTGAGTCCTGTACCACCCGGCCAAAAAAAGGGATCTAAGGGAGAGGATGAACTTAACATACAAAAAATGGAAATTATAAAAAATATATAGATTCAACAAAATGAGCAGTTTATTCAATTAAATGACAATAGCGCAGATAACAAAAATTGGTCTCATTATATCATTAAAGTTGCGCAATGTTTAAACAAAAGGAAACATGAAATCCATCATAAAATTGATAGTCCAGTCTATAAGAGACAATAACAAAGCGAATATTTTTAAATGCGATACAAATTACAAGGGCCTAATGGGCACCTTGATATGGTTCCAAAGGTTTCGTAATTCACAGAAAACGATATCATAAATATAAAGATTTAAATTTGCCGACTATACAACAGAGTTTACACAACGTGAGGGTTTGACTACCAGACATAAGCCAAACTCCCGCGGGACTATCAGATCTGACTTAGAATATTGAACAAACAGTTCCATCAATTAACAAAACTTTAGCTGTTCAAACAGAACTTACGTTACAAAAGATTAAAGTCATCCTAATTTAAATTCCAATCAAAAGTTACTTCACGTTACGTTAAATCAAACCATAATTTTAAATATGAAAAGTTACTTCGATAAAAAATTACTCTACAATTCCAAACAATATAATATTAACAAGTCAAACTTCTAATCAGCACATAACTGAGGATATTTACGAGAATAAAAATATAAGCAAAAGTTACAGCGCCCGAGCGGCGACCTATCTAAGATAGAATATTTAGACATTTTTTTTTTTTGGCGATCAAAATATTAATACGTTAGATTGTGAAACTGAATATTATATGCAAAAAGTTTATAGTTTATAAATAAGTTAGAGTTCATAACTCCACCCGTCTAAGCGACGATTTTGATACATTTTTACAAGTTTTCTCCAGCCATTGTCCAGATCCATGACAATGGTCTGTCGTCGATCGTTGGATAGTCGTTTATGGCAAGCTTGCATAGCCATTATATAGGGATTTCGTTGTTCTGGAAAGAAGGGGGGAGTACACCAAACACGCATATGATGACGTCAACGATGCCTTCAAACAATCACGTACACCATTGTTGATTCTGCTTGCTCCATCGGAATATCCGTGAATATCTCCAATCACCCGATGTTTTGAAGGAGGTTCCTCTAGTCTCCGTCAGGGGTCGGATACATAATTGTCTTCTAGTTGATGTTGATAGTTCTTGGTTCATTTCACGCTAGTACAGTCGGAGTGCCGGGTCGCTTTGTTGACCCACTGGATCTCCCTTGACCCACTCGCCAATCTAGGAGTCCAGGTGCCGGCCAGCCTTGCAGGATTCTATTGTGAGCAGATTAGTATTGTAAGTACACGAACAAATTAATACTTAGGATTGGATTGAGTAATAAATATATTGTCAAGCATTGTTTCTATTATGTCTTCTTAGCCTACAAGAACTACAACAGAGAAAAATACTATTGTAGGGATCCTAATTGAGTTGAATTTATTGGAGCGGGTAGTATGCTAGTTGTAACATTGTACCACGTAATGTTACAAATCTCTAATCACGTCAGTATGGGGCGGGTCTAGTTTTAACATTATACCACGTAATGTTACAATCTCATTATCTAAGCACAAGGCTAAAATATTTATGTAGTCATTTCATTAAAAAACGAAAAATATTTCTATCGATTTATAGCAATATTTTTTACGCCACACCACATAAGAAACAAGGAAAGGAGTTTATGACGTTTATACACTAAAGTATCTTATTAGTTTGAGTAATTTTTTAGATAGCTAGTCTGAAACCTTAGCTCAGTCACTGACGTGTCTACCTAGCAAGCCAGGGTCCCGGATTCGATTCTCGGCACAGACGAAAATTTATAATTCGTGAATGTGGGTTTCCCTCTTTCACAGTGATACATTAACAACGTGGGGACCGGGCGTTGTGTATGTTCTAGTGATAAGTTAACGTAACTAGCTCATAGGCGTATAATTTGAACGTGTAGTAATAAGCAAATCCAAGTAATAATAATACATTTAGGCTAGTATAGTCTCATTAGAAGGTTCCCCCCCTTATTTTTAAGCTCACATAATTTGATACACTACAGGGAATTTTGCTTATCTTGATTTTTTATTAACTACCGAATAACAATGTTGTTCTCTTTCCAGATACTTGGCAACTGGCGATATGTTTAAAACAATAGCACTGAGCTACAGAATAGGTGAGAGAACCGTATCGAAAATTGTGTCTGATGTCTGTAGGGGACGCTTGCAGCCTACGTACATGCCAGAGCCAACAGTTGAAATGTGGCAAAACATTGTTGCCGATTATGAAAGAAAGTGGCAATTTTACAACTTTCTTGGAGCTATTGATGGTAAACACATTACGATTAGAAAACCACTTCTTAGCGGCTCTTCATTTTTTAATTACAAACAATATTTTTTCAAACTCGCCATTAGGGAGGAGCCTTCAAAGAGGAACATTGGGTTTGCTCGAACCTAAGGAATTACCTGGACAACATACCATTCGTTACTCAATATGTCTTTATCGGGGACGAAGCGTTTCCTTTAATGACAAACTTAATGCGCCCATATCCTAAAGTGAAAGTAACTAATAATTATCAAAACAAGGTGTATAACTATAGAATATCCCGTGCTCGACAAACTGTAGAATGCGGATTTGGTATCTTATCTGCACGATTACGTGTCTATAAAATACCTTATGAATGCAAGTTAGAGACTATTGATAAAGTGGTGTTGGCCTCTTGTGTACTTCACAATTATTTAAGAACTCAAAAGCTTTCAGCCAGCAACCAAGATGAGGACGATGACATGGACATTATAAGTGAAACCCAATTAATTCCCTTAGCACATAATCGATTAAGAAATACAAGAGAGGCTTTTATAACAAGACAAAAGTTTACTGATTGTTTTAATTCTGCGCAGGGATCCGTTGAGTGTCAACGTAGAGCTGTACAAAGAGGGCATTATTGACGAGTAGAGTATTATCTAAAACCATACCATTAAATTTTGTATATTATTGTGAAATAATTATGTATATTTAGTGTGTTTTAACTGTTAGTAAAACAAATAAATCTATAAATAATGTATGCTCTGTGAAAGTAATTCTCGCTTCCTTCCTTTTTATAACCCTACATCCCCATAATTTTATGTTTTCAAAAATACTAAACTAATAGAACATTAAATTACTTTGGTTTAAAATTATCTCTAATCTGACATCCACTTTTGACACCAGCCACTCAGGTTTTGGGGGGATAGAGGTATTTGCGACTGTTTTTAATTGTTTTAGAAAATGGTCGAACAAATGCGATACACTCTACTGCGAAATGTATAATAAAGGTGACATAAAAATATACATAACATCGCAATAAAAATTGTAATTTAGTTTATGCGCAGTGTCTAGTAACATTTAATTCTTCTAATGGGTTATACAAACTACTGTAAGTTTATTTCACTGACTACAAAAATCTAGAATATTAAACTTACCGTTCGAGTAGTTCAATTCAATAGCAATCTTTTTTCATATCTCATCTTTCAGCTTCGTCCTCATGTAGTCTGCACTGCACCTGCGCTCTGTCCAATGTGCGGTAACCCACAAGAACATGCGTATTACAGATTTTCCTCTTCCTCGCCTGCCCTGCGTCCAATGTGCGGCGGGCCTTATGGGTTCCTACAGGCGTGAAAAATCAAGACAAAAACGATTCATGATAACTGGTCCAGGTAAGGTATAATATAACTTAGTTACAAAACATTAATCGCATCTAAACACTATTTAAATGAATTCAAACCCATCGTTTCTCCAGTTACCGGGAATAATATTCCCTTCGCCATCTTCTACATCGAAAGCCCCAGGCGCTGTATATCTATGAGCTGAAACATTGTTTCTTCTTAAAAAGTTATGGAGATACACGTAAGTCAAAACTGTTTTAGTGATTTTTTCTGGTTGCAATAGCATCGGTTTCCGTAGCACACGAAAAAGTGAACTGAAATACCGAACGCGTTTTCCACAACTCTTCGACATCTTGATAAGCGGTAATTAAAAATCCTTTCCAGTTAACCTTTTGAATGTTCTCCTTCGAAAGGTTTCATAGTATACTCGTTTAAACCAAAAGCTTTTGTCACCTAAAATGACATATGGTAATTTTGTTGCTTTCAAAATTTGTAATGCGCGAGGTTCCACTATATTGCAGCGATTATTTTCTAGGTCTTTATACAAACTTGTATTCTTGAACACGCCTCCATCAGATATACGCCCCTGGCAACCAAAATCCACATAAATAAAATTGTAATTGGCATCGACTAACGCCAACAATACGATACTAAAAAAGTTTTTATAATTGTAAAATTCAGAACCAGAGTCAAATGGTGCTTGAACCATGACACGCTTTCCATCAAGAGCTCCAAATACACGTGGGAAATGACATTTGTCTTAAAATTCTTATCAAACTTTTATCCAATTTTCCTCCGTCGAAGGCAGCTGAAAAAAATGAGCATGTTAATGATTTACTATATTTATTTTTAGATGAATGACAGTTGACTCCACTCAGTCAGCAGATAGTAATACATACATTCCAAGTACAAGTAGTGTCACTCAAAACTCTTAAAGGAAACTCCAGGTCCTTTCCGTAAAAAAAACGAAAAAATTATCGTACCGCTAATCAAGATTTTAATGGCATTATGCTAGAGAACGCTTTCAGAATGTTGAATGATCAAATCGGACAGAATGATTCGTACTCTACATTCGGGCAATACATTGCTCAAGAGTTGAGAAAATATGATGAAAGCACGTTAGTATATGCCAAAAGAGCAATCACCAATATATAATTTTTTATACAGACTTGGGACTGTATAGTAGAGAAAACTATGGCTATTTTACAGGGACTTAGGGATCATCACGAAATGTTGCATCCACGGATCAAAATGCAAGGTCATATGCAGAACTTACGACTGATAGTCAAAGTATTCTTCATGTAGCCCCTGTACGTGAAGAAAGCCTTGCGAATGAGAGTCAAATTATTCTTTGAGTAGCCCCTGAACGTGTGGAAAGCTCCGAAAATAATAACCAATAAGATGCATTTTTCATTGCTTGTTATTTTTCGAGCTTTTGTTTACTTGTGTTGATTGATAATTATTTGTTTGACTGTTAATTAAATTTGTAAATGCATAATCGCCTTTTTTTACTTACATGAACATAGTCCTTTAATTCTTCGATGATGGCATCACAAACTTCGGGTATTATTCTTGATATGCTCTGTTTAGATATACGGAATAAATATTGTATACTTGTGTAGGAGTCTCCAGTAGCCAGATATCTTAACACCACTGCTACTTTTTCTTGTACAGTTATTGCTAGTCTCCAATCAGTATCTTTATTTTATGAGATGTTACTGAACACAAATACTCAAAATCTACTGTGGTTAATCTGGTGAATTTTTTTTATCGTATCTCTTAACGGTTCGAAGGACATAAAGACGATTACCGTATTATTCGCTATTTTTGTATAATTGTTTTATCCACCAACGTGGTCTTCTTATCTTTTTTCTTTCTTTTCATTTCTTAAAATTTTATACACGACAAAAAAAAAAGCAGTAAAGGCGACTAACGCGTTTGGATCCATGGTCAAACGTATACTGACGCCTCGCAGGCTCGGCGTGGCTCGTGTTGAATGTGTAGACGGAAACTGAGCGTATCTCGAGGCTGCCTCGCGACTTACCGCTCAATGCGAGCGTTTGATGAGCAGCCTCGCGATGTCGATATCCAGCTTTAGGAATTCTCCCCCATACAGGAGGGTAATTGTAGCTCTCGTGAGCTTATTTAAGATTATTTTAGGTAATGTAAACTAGTTTTAGCTTTCATGGCACTCTATGCTTGCCTTAGGCGAAGTTTAACGTCACCCCATATGCTTAGTCCACAAGACCAGCAACTTAGAAAAAGTGTGTCTTACACCAAGGCTTGCATGACCATGTTGTAGTCTGCAGAGCCTCTAGGCCTGTTGGTATGCCTTATTAGGTATGGGTCGGCTTTCCTAGAGTTATTTTGGGCGCACTCACGCCAAATTTGTTGTTCACCTTAGTTGCGGTGATCAACTCGTGGGTCTTTCTGCCATGTGGCATGGCTCGCGTTTCTTGGTAGTTTCATGACTTGGTTTCTTGTTGCGGACTCGTGGGTCTTT
The DNA here is from genome assembly GCA_039000515.1 of Timema cristinae. Lineage (NCBI taxonomy): Eukaryota > Metazoa > Arthropoda > Insecta > Phasmatodea > Timematidae > Timema > Timema cristinae. The sequence goes on from JBCFYV010003323.1 coordinate 21,757, forward strand.
CCGCCATCTGGCACGGTCACTTTTTTTATGTAATCTGGTTGAGGGGTTGTCTATAACCCCTCTTTTTTTTGGATCGCCGGCCCTCATGGGTTTGATCTCCATGAGCCTGGCTGAGACCAAATGGTTGCGTCCCAGGTCATATTTCACTCAGGCCTAGAACCCTGAATTGGAACTTTCACTTGGGTGTCCGGAATGAACTCTTATGTTTTCATAGCCAATGTAGATTGGATGAGAAAGTTTAAGATAGCTTAACTAGCGTGGGCGGTCCCGTCTCACTAAATTGTTCTTATATTATTTATAAGTAATTAGTTGCACCTAATTATTTTTCTATTGTATCTTGTTAGTCATTTAGATAAATGATATTGTATCATAACTGATGCAACATTTGTTTGTTGGAATGGGCCTACCCGTATCGCCTCATTTTCAGGGACTTCTCTGTGTTGTATTAATTACGGCTATTCACGCTGACTGAACTATTCGAGTAGAACCACTAGCTCGCTAATATTAGATTGATGCATTGTAAATTTTCTTAACTAGCCTAACCTGGAGCTCGCTTGTATTAGATTGATGTATTGTAAGGTTTCTTAACTAGCCTAACCTGGGCAAACTGAAGGGTGTCTGTAATTTATTTAACCTATGTATTGTAAAACTTGCCTCATTAAAACTAATCCATTTATATAAATCTTTAACCTTTGCTTTCACGTGTAGTTTTGTCTTCCCTGTATACGTACTCGGGGTTTCTAGACCCACGGTACAAAGCCATCAATACTACCCAAACACTCAAAATGTTTGGGCAAACACCATGCTTTTCAATAGTGCTTGATAGTGTATGGGTCCCTTAAAAAGAGGAGTCATAAATATTTGAAGGTTTTGTAATGCTAACATTGAATTTAATATGAGAAGGAACTTAGGACCATCTGTTCTCACTGTAAACATTTCAACATTGTAGTCTTTGTAAGAACTTTTACGACCAGACATCTGTTCACTCAAATAATATGTTTGATTTCTTAGAGTATTCTTTGGTGTCCTCTCTCATATTTGCCATCGTGAGGTATAAAAGTTTGAAACAACGACCAAACAGTGTTTTGAGTTACTAGAAATAACACTTTATGCTTTTTGTAATAATTTGTTCAATTCTAATAAAGATATCTACACTACAAATATCCCACAGAACTGGTTAAATCTCACTATTTATAGTAAATAATAATTAAAGATGTGCAAAGTTTTATATACATATATACAAAATTTATTTTGCCATTAACAAAGCAAAACATTAATTATATTATTTAAAAAATTGTGTTTTTTGTAAGTACCTTACATTTATAAAACATACTCATGATAAAGTATTTATGCATAACAGAAACAACTACCATATTGGATGACAGACTAATTTATATTAATTATGACAATTATAATAACTAAGTTTTAAGCATGTGTCTATAAAATGGAGAAATATGTGCCCATCATCACATCGTTGTCGGGTCTTCTTTACAGAACTAATTTTTGGAAGTCTTCCATGTTTTGTTTCTCTGTCAGTTTCCCCCTTAAAGCAAGAAATGCATACCGATTATAACTAAGCGGTCATTAAAAAAATATCCACCACTGCCATTTGTTTTGACCGGTCGCCAGAGCACGCACTCATTTAAATAATATGATATATGTTTACTATTTTATAACTAAATAATGTAATGGCATGGAATATAAAATAGGCACTTATTTACAAAATATTATAGTTTGTATATGGTAACTGTCTATGGCTAAGCTACCCTAATTATTATAATATTTATCTATGCAGTGGTCTTAAGTTTAACAACATCCTCTGATGAAGGGTCGGACACAACTGTGTTGCTAGTGAGTCAGTTTGTCCCTAGATGAACTTAGGGTCATTAACTGCTTCCGTAACTGGAATGTACATGATTAGTACCGACGTTATTGTCTCAAGACTAGGCATGTAATTATAAGCTAGGCGGCCGTCTTAAGTAGCAACAGTTCTTAGTTACAATTATGCATTTCTGTAGCTGCACATTCATAATTGCGAGTGTACAGTCTGTTCTACATGTTTGTCACTTTTTGGCTCCCAAAAGTACATATGCTTATAACTCGAACGGTAGTAAGACGCGGTGCTAAAAAAAAACAACCACTTGAACCTGGTTTACCCTTCATAATAAAGCTGGATGGCATTACACATTTCAAGCACTTAACAATATTCCGACCCTTATCGTTGGCCGCGTGGTCTAAGGGATTACTCTCGCAATAGACCAGACTTCCGATGACGGAGAGATCGTGGTTCGATCCCAGTCATGTGTATTGAAGGGGTTATTCCTAACATATGGTTTACCACTCTCTCACCACACAAATGAAGGTACACTTCCTCTAAATAAAACGGCCTTCTTCCCAAAACCATTAGCGTTATGTCCATTATCATTAGAGAAAACGTTCAATTGGCATTTATTTAGCACCAGAGTTTATAAGTACAAATTGAAAATAGACGTACTTTTAATGCTTAGATGGCGATACAGTTTTGTGAGGCTAGTTGCAACAAACTTCAAATAAATTAAAATTATTGAAAATTAAAAAGTTTTCTATGACTCTTTAGTTTAAAATATAGAAAAACACCGCTGAGCTATATTTAGGTTGGCTAAAACATGTATAGTTTTATTTATGTTCTATTTTGGTCACCTTCACTTCAAATGGGGTGAAGATGACCAAACATTGATTTTATAAAATAGTTTTGATAAGCATTGGGTTGAAATTGACACAAGGAAAAGCTGGTTGCAAACACTTGATATTTGAAGATTTTTTAATATTATTTTTTTCAGATATATTATATTTTTGTGCTTTGAAAAACAGCATCAATAAACCTCCATCTGGGCTGAAAATAAAAAGGCTGGTGTTGATTGGTTCACTGGTTTTCTTACGCGTCATTTAGAGTCGTCGCTGCGTTAGACAGAGAGAGCCCACCAGTTTGGCCAGAGCAACCAGTTTTAACAAGACCAATATTGAGCATTTCTTTGGTAAACTATTTGATGTTTTATCGCGTCATGCTTTTAGAGCAGCTCGAATTTGGAATATGGATGAGACAGGTGTATCAACAGTTTTGCGTTTAAGAGAAATTGTTGCACAGAAGGGAATGAAACAGATTGGTGCTATTATCTCAGCAGAGCGTGGGAAAATGGCGACAGTAGCAACAGCTATCAAAGCACAAGGCAATGCAACTACCATGTTCCTTTTTCGAAGAAAAAAGTTTAAAGATAATTTTATTCGGGATGGCTCTCCTTACTTTATTGGTGTTTCGAATGGGTCTGTTGGATGACAGAGGAAGCTTTCTTACAGTTTATAAAGCATTTTATCACCCATTCTCAACCTAATCCAGATAATCCAGTGGTGCTTTTATTGGATAATCACGTCGCCCGCCTCAGCTATAGTGCTCTTGATCGTTGCAAGGAAAAAGGAGTTATTATATCATTCCCACCATTTACAACCTTTGGATTTGACAGTTTTTGGACCATTCAAGAGACTTTGCAGCACAAGCATTGATTCTATGTTAAAAGCAATGCACAGAAAACACTATCTATGATATTCCAGGAATTGTTAGAAACGCTTTTTTGCAGGCTGTAGCTCCAACAACATAATTTCAGGATTTGCCAGTGCAGGAATATATCCGTACAATCAATCCTGATGTATTTACTGAAGTAGATTATGCTCCAGCTTGTCACAGATGGACCTGCACCAAACGCAGAAATTGAAGGTAAATTTGTTGATCACAATCAAGACATAGGTACAGCTCAAGAACACAATTATATGTCATAGAAGGAAAAGAACAATATCAATGATAATGATAAACATTTGGCCGGACCAAGCGGTCAGAAATGCTTCTCACCTCAAACTGTGAAACCGTTTCCAAAAGGGATGCCAATAAAGCAAATAAACCGTGGGAGAAATAAAAGGAAAACTACCCTTTACTTAGACACTCCAGAAAAAAACCGCTTTAGAAGAAGAAGAAAAAGTTTCACTAGAAAAAAAAAACTAAGACTAAGAAAAAGTGTTGCAGCTAATTTTCATCAGAATAAACTTACAACAACAAATAAAATAAAACCAATGAAAAGGAACATAATTTTTGAAGATAGCTCAAACGAAAATGATCAAATATATTATTTAGTCTGTAATAAAGAAAATGGCAATGAACTTAAAAACTGGGTGCAGTGCAGAGTTTGCAAAAGGTGGGCCCATTGGATGTGCGTAAAAAATGATAAGTTTTACATTTGCATTCATTGTGTAGCTTATGAATGTGAAAAATTTAAGGAGTCAGAATGACTGTTGCAACATGCCCTACTATGTGAAAAGTGCCCTCTAACATGCCCTACTAGTGTTGAAAAGTGCCCCTCTAAAGAGGTAACTCGCAACATATAAGCAAACATATACCTTCTAAACAACAATAAAATGTTATATTTTATACCTGTGAAAAATAAAAAATGTAAAAATAAAACATGAAAGGTGTTGCAACATGCACCAGTCTCCCCTACATAATCGTATGACCCAAATGGGCTAAGCCTATGTAATAAAAAAAAACTAACGTTCCCAAGAGGGGCCAAACAGTCAGTTCCCAGCATGTATATAATTCTTACATGAAATTTCCACAAGAAACTCAGGCAAAAATAGTCAAAAGGAAAAATGCAGTTATATCACGGGAAGGCCTGTGATTAGTAAATTTACGAATCATCCATTATTCATCAGATTTGAGTTCGGCCAGGATACCAAACTGCCACGTAAACGAGATTAGTCCTCGGCTCCTTGATACACTTTATCCTTGGGGTTCAATTTAAGTCGTCTCTAGGAGTTACGTCAAAATTATTCTAAACTTCAACCCTTAGGGGAAGATTTTTGAGATAATCTACCCTCATTTTCGTGAAAGGAGAATGGGAAATCATTTACGAAAAACCATCCTCACTATAACCGACTGGGGTTCAAACGCCGATCACCCCGACATCAGCAGGTCAATCTAACACGAGAGTGATGCCTTAAAAAGCTTAAACCATTCGGACACTGAAGCAGGGTTAGTTACCGAATTCGTTATACAATAAGCCTATTAAACATGTT
>JBCFYV010003324.1:0-28652 GCA_039000515.1 Timema cristinae
CAGTCTGTCTGTCTGTACCTCCAACTAGACCCTAAACTATTTTACTGATTGAGCTAAAAACTTGGTATCTAGGGTTTTCATAGGGTTGACCTGAGAGGTTTTTGGATTTGGATATCTACCCCTAAAATTAAGGGTAGTTTACTGAAGGAGAAAAAAACTGGCTATTTTCATTTTCCCATTCAAACTTTTAGGGTACTTAACAGAAGCGTTAATTTCCGCATTTCTGCAACTATTTGAGATACTAAATAACTTATCATTGCAAAATTGTAGTACTATTAAAAATAAAAAAAACTTTTATTTGACATTTTATAAAACCAACAGTTTCTGAGATATTGGCGAATATAGCCTATTGATACAATTTTATGAGTTTTAGTTGTAAAGAGATACTGCAGGGTTCCGTACCATTTATTTTATTGGTTTCCGAATGTTTTCAAGGTTTGACCTCATTTTTTGTCCATGATATCCTTGTGATTCCTTGATAACATAGAAGTGTTCAGATTAACTTTGTCTTAATATCTTTTTTAACGGTCTTCTACCCTTCAAGGCGTTGCTCATTTTATTACATTGGTGGGGGAGGTATAATTTAGGTTAAATATACCCTTTTTTTGCATGGAGGGGGAGGGTAGAAATGCTTAAGAAAATTTACAGCTAGTTTACCAAACTGGTATTTGAATCCCGACCTCATCACCGGCGAACCAAAAGAGCATACAATAAAGACTGCACACCTGTCGATAGCCTACTTGTTTTAACTGCAGTAAATAGGTTTTATAATTGTTAATTTCTCTTTGAATTTTGCACCTTCTCTAACGCCATTGTAACCTCTTTAAAGAATTTAACTAACAGAGATTTCAACCCCCACCTCCCAGCCCTGAAACAAGTGAGTGAGCAATTGGTTGGAAACAACTATTCTATTGCTAACTAAACAAAACAAAATGTGTAACAGTTGTTTTATTACTTGATTATCGGTTACCTGGTTGTCTAGGGGTAAGGTGTTGGACTTCTGAGCTGGGGGTCTGGGGTTCAATCCTCGGTCCCGGCACAAATTTATCTGATTACCAAACTCTTCCTTCACCTCTCTGACAAGACGTGTATTAATCACAACTTGTGAATGTGTGGAATTTCAGGATTCCACCGTGGTTGGGATTCCACGTTAAACTGTAGGTCCTCATTTCATCTCACAATCACCCTTATGTATAACCCGAACGGGCAGTAAGACGCGGTGCTAATAATAATAATAATAATAATAATAATAATATTAATAATAATAATACTTGATTGATTTTCTTCATGTTAATATCATGTTCATGCCAAATAAACATAGATGGTGATTTTAATTGGGATATTTTTTTTATATTAAGACATGTACACTTATTTGTATTTGAAAAATATTGTGTACTTTGTGAAAAATGTGTAAGTTTAAATTTTTAAATAAATATAGATTATTTTAAACTTAGTTTGCTTTTTAATTATATTTCCTTAAACATTAATTTAAACTTGATGTGTTGATTTTAGCTTTTCTAGAAATGGTTAAAGAACTATATTGTGAGGTGACCTGGTGGTCAAGGGGTAAGGTGTCAGACTTCTGTGCTGGCGGCCGGGGTTCAATCCTCGGTCCCGGCAAAGATTTATCTGATTACCAAACCCTTCCTTCACCTCTGACAAGACATCTTGTGAATGTGGGGAATGCCAGGCCTCCACCGTGGTTCGGATTCCACGTTAAACTGTAGGTCCTTCATTTCATCTCACAATCACCCTACACATTAGCGTAAGTGCGTATAACCCGAATGGGTAGTAAGACGCGGTGCTAATAATAATATAATAATAATAACTATATTGTGCCAACCATTATCACTTGAACAGATTTTAATAAAAAAAACTTAATATTGACCCAATGTAAATCATTTTTGTAATAACCAATATTTATTTAAATTCATTTGGTCTTAAAAATATTTTTAAAAAAATTGTTCAAGTGAAATGGATTAGCAAAACAACTAATAGTAAAAATCGAATCAAAATAATAGTAGTAGTAGTAGTAGTAGTAGTAGTACAACGCAAATAAAATACCTACGGAGCCACCGAGACCGCTATTTAATACAACAAAAGTGCTCACATATCTGTCTAGATAGCAGCACAAATGCGGAAAACTCCTTACAAACATTTTAACATAGACTTAACAGATCTTTCGTGTTATCCTGATCAGTGGATGGAAGCTGCAAGCAGATATTATTTAGAGATTGTTGACAGCCAAGTTAAAGGTAATCCGTGAAACAGCTCGCTCCTAGCGAATGGAAGCAGTACCAAAATGAACTTTTTAAATTAAAATTTTCTGTTTTTCATTACTGAAAAGACTTGGAGTAACTTTGTTGATTTCATCTAAAAGCATCATAATTAAATAAATAAATATTGCATTAGGAATTAGAATGCTTGAAGCAAAAAGCAATATCATATTTAAATACGGCTTTAACTAAAAAAAATTACATTGGAAGAGAACAATGATAACTAAATCAATTATTTCCGCACCTAACAAGTTTGTAAAGATACGTGATCTACGTCAAAACAAAATATCCAATACGAAATTCATATCTAACTTCATAAGTTACAACACGAGTCCTGAAAATTCCCTCATTATTCCTTATACTTCTATATATATTCCAATTATAAACTAAGATCTTACAAAATCGTACCATCGTACGGCCAATAGGCGTTCCTCAGAATAAACACTTTAACTACAGGTGAAATTTGTCTATGTTTTCTTTTTTAAAACTGTCAAAAATCCTCGTTAAAGAAATTTTAGTCCCAAAATTACCAATAATCACCCACATAATAATATCTCTTCAGTCTCACAATTAGGTCGAGAGATATCTTTACAAAATAATCGATAGTCTCAAAAATAAATAAAGTAACGATATTCACATTAATGAATCAACTATCAATTTTCACGAAGTATCGAGATCCATACAAATTCATTGGCCCAAAGTTTAACACTGATCAAAATCTACAGATATCATAAGTCCTTCGTTACAAAGTTAATATTATGAAGTTGAAAGAGAATTTTGAAAAGTTAAAAGGTAAATAACAATTAATAATCAGGAAAAAAAACCACTAAGTCGAAAAAGAATTTAGATCTTACATTTTAACAATCCCGAAGCCTTAGCTTCCAATACCTTCGTCCAAGCTAAATCCAAGAGTGGCCATACATAGCCTTACCGGAAATATATATATATATATATATATATATATATATATATAACAAACCCCCAGAGTAACATTGGAGAGCGGGATAAAAGATGGGGGTAAACATATGGATCACCAAAGGGGGCGAACGCGCATGACAACAGAAACCTCTACCATATACTCCAAACATCCCGACGCTTCGATAACGTGGAAGAACAACATCCCCTCGCATCTTAAGCTCTTTGGACTGTCCATGCATAGATGATAGCTTCGGCTATCTGATTCATTAATATATGCAATCCCGGACAATTATAATATAATTGTCAATTGGCTGCATAATGCCAACTACCGAGTCGCAGGTGGCTGCGTTGTCTGATGGCTGTGATCTTATGTAATCACGTGTTTATAAGCTGACGACTTCTGCACGTCCATCATAGACTCTGCCTTAAAATATGAGTGAAGAATGACCATGGGCACGGGACGAATCCTGGATAGCTCAGTGGTAAGAGCAGTGGCGTACTAAGCCGAAGGTCCCGGGTTCGATTCCTGTGTCCAGGTGTCATTTTTCAATTTTCAGGATATGATATCTAAGAGGTGCTATCCTCACCAAAATGCATAGATGATAGCTTCGGCTATCTGATTCATTAATAATAATTAAGTTGAAATAAATTTTCACCACTTTTCAAAACTATCTTTACTTATTTGGAATATCCAATATGGTTCCTATCTCCACCCACAGTTTCTTTATAATGTCTCTGTTGCTATGGTTCTTAGAAGAGGCATCCCAGATGGCCCTTCTTGCTTCAACACATGCTATTAGCATATCCATTTTCGTCGTAAACACAAACACACAAGGACAAAACTATCACCTCTTGAAAACACAAGGGAAATAAAATAACTCTCACGTCGATACAGCAAGCGTGCGTGAAGAAACAAATTTATTTGATCCGCGGTTGCGCGTGCACAAGCTTGTACAAGCTTGCGCATCCAGTTTGCACTCAGTGTGACCAGCTCGGGCGCACCACCATTGGTTTAGATGGATTCACTCGAATTCTGTTTCTTCGTGAAAGCTGCGCATCCAATTCGCACTCAGTGTGACCAGCTCGGGCACGCCACCATTGGTTTAAATGGATTTACTCGAATTCTGTTTCTTCGTGCAAGCTTGTGCACGCTCGCGCATACATTTTACTTGCGCAAGCGTGCACAAGCGTGCGCAAGCAGCTTGCGTGTGTACGAAGTGGTCACATTGGTTGCAACTAGGTGCAAGTAATCACGTCCAGTGAGCCGATTATTTTAAGAATAGGGAGAAATATGGAAAATATAGCCGCATTTCCCTGGATCTCCTTAAGCAGCCAGATAAATTCTTTGGGTACTTTAGAATGATGCTAAGTGGCGAGTTCTAAAAACTGAAATTCAGTGTATTCTGGCTAATGTAGACGTGATTCTGAAATGTGTATGCTTGTTGCATAACATTGTTATTGATAGAGAAGGTAGTGCAGAAGTGGATAGTAAGTTGCACAAACCCAAACAAAGCTCCTTCGAGACTACCGGCCAAATGATGACTTGCGTAGATACAATAGAGCTACTGAAAAGGAAATTAAAATCAGAGATGTTTTTAAACACTACTTCAATACTAAATAACCCAAACATTGTTCAAACTTTCATAGGCTAACTACTAATAATGAAGCATAACTATTCAGTAGGTAATTATATTATTTTGTGATTTTTTTGATAGTTAAAACAATGATAATTAAGTTGTAATAAAGTTTTTTCACCACTTTTCAAAACTATCATTACCTACTTGGAATATCCAATATGGTTTCTATCTCCGCCCACAGTTTCTTTATAATGTATCTGTTGCTATGGTTCTTAGAAGAGGCATCCCAGATGGCCCTTCTTGCTTCAACGCATGCTATTAGCATATCAATTTCCATCGTAAACACAAACACAAATACATAAGGACAAAACTATCACCTCTTGAAAACACAAGGGAAATAAAATAACTCTCACCTCGATACAGCAAGCGTGCATGAAGAAACAAATTTATTTGATCCGCGATTGCACGTGCACAAGCTTGTACAAGCTTGCGCATCCAGTTCGCACTCAGTGTGACCAGCTTGGGCGCGCCACCATTGGTTTAGATGGGTTTATTAGAATTCTGTTTCTTCGTGCAAGCTTGCGCACGCTCGCGCATACAGTTTACTTGCACAAGCGTGCATCCAAAGTGACCGCAGAAATAAAGCGATTGATAATTTTAGTTTTCCCATTTAAAATGCATTGAAATGGAAACATTTTAACGAAAATATCTCAATAACTATTTTTAGCATGGTTTGAAAATCCCACAAGAATAATTAAAGATGCCCAGATATGTTACTAAAAAAAAAAAAAAAAAAAAAAAAAAATGTTGAATTATTAAATATTTTTCTGTTTAGAAGCATGCATTTATGGGTAGGCTCAGCCCTAATAGCAAGTCTTAACAGCATGACGTAAACTTATGATTTTTAAACCGTCTTAACTTCCTCCTGAAATTAAATTCTTCCTAAGCCCATGTTCAGACTAGAAACAAAAACTGGAGCATTTTGGTGAAACCTTAATATTAGGTTTACAAAAATATTATTTTTGTAAGTTAACTAAGAGACATTAAAATATCTATCTTAAACTGTTTTGAATACAACAGTGCTAATGTGTCCGAGTCTGGGACTAATTTGGCATCTTCGTCTCAATTCAGTCAACCCCTTGAGATTAAATTAACAGTTATCAAACAATCAGTATAATAATAGTATAAATTTATTTGTCATTCACTATTTGTGAAATTACACATAGACTTTTTTTTTTTTTAATGTATTAGTTTGTAGAAATTTATAGACTTATTTTTTAGTAGTAAGGTTTGATTTGATGTTAGTTAATTTAAATTACTTTCCACTAGCAAACCTAATTTTTTGTGAAGTTAATGCCATAGAAAATGTATAGTAAAAATAAAGATCTGAGTAAAAGCGTCATATACTCGACTGTAGGACTCGGTCTAGCATTCTTACTTGCAAAATACCGCTCTAGTGTCCTTAATTTTCTCAATCGCAATATAAGTCTCTGTAAAGGTCTTCGCAAGGATCCTTTAAGATACCAGCGAGTTCTGGTTGTCAACAGTCAACAAGAGAACGAGGAGGTCACCAATATGCTCAGAAAGTAGGCTAAATAATTTTTTCTTTAGATCACAGTGATATTTCCCAATTCCAAGTGGCATTTTAAAGAAATTGTCTACCCCAATTTTCAGGCCTATTTTCCACGTGCCCAACGTTTTACAAACCACCTTGGCTATTACGTTTAAATAATTTGGTTAGGGGAGAGAAAGATAGAATTTAGAGGTAGAGTACCCGCATTTGGTTTAAAGTATATTGGGTAACCATTAAGAAAATCATCACTTCTCCAGGATTCCAGGATTTTCTTGTTACTGGCAAACCAAGCCCACACTTTTGTCCACGTACCCAGAAAAAATGGGTGGGAATTGATTTTGATTCAAGTTTATGGAAATAAACACGTGCAAAACCTTACATCTTTGTTAAATGATGTACTATTGATTGTTTAGGCCTATTCATAATTAGATGACAGTTGAAACAAGAATGGTCAGTCATCGCCAGACATCACTCTAATAAGTTTGTGCAATAGGCATTGTCTTCCTTTACTAAATAATATTTTTTCTTTTAATATGGGAAAAATCTCAGTTCTTTGACACTGACGTTCTTGTGTAATTACCGTAAAATTCTTTTCCTTGTATTGCCTAAGCTCCTGATAAAATATTGCATGCAATCTCTTCTCATTTCGTGTTTGTAACATAGGATGTACCTACAATCTCTTATTCCCTCTGTTTTGCCATTTTTACATCAAGTGCCAAAATCCAGCTAACTCTATACTTTTGCTCTGCAATTATTTTTTAACTGTGAAATTGAGAAAAAAAAGGGGAAATGGCCAAAGTGGCCTTGCAGCTATACATGGTCGTGGAGCAAGTCGTGGTGTCTTGCCTGAGGTGACAATGGGTTGTGCGACCAAGTTTCCTAGTGCGAGGGGGCCCTTAGTTGCTGTAAGACTTTGCTACCTGTCCATTAAGGGCATGGGGGGAGCAAGGGAGGATAATTTTTGATCAATCTTAAAGGTGTCTAAATCACAGGTTTGTGTATTAGTGCCTGGGACTCTACCTATTTAAAAGTATGCTCATATCACTTACCTCATATATTTTTGTATTATAAAAATACCTATATAATAAATACTAAGCCCTATGTGATTTGAAGTAAAGTTTCGGTCAGTAATTAGTCACTTTACCCAAGTCATTATGGCTTAAGTTGAGGCTCCCGGTCACTTAAGATTCTTTATGCCCGCATAAGTGGTTACACTTTTTAAGGTGTTGGTAACCTGGTGGTCAAGGGGTTAGGTGTCAGACTTCAGTGCTGGGGGTCCAGGGTTCAATCCATGTTCCTGATATAGATTTATCTGATTACCAAACCCTTCCTTCACCTCTTGACAAGACGTGTATTAATCACAACTTGTGAATGTGGGAAATGCCAGGTCTCCACCGTGGTTCGGATTCCACGTTAAACTGTAGGTCCTCCATTTCATCTCACAATCACCCTACCATTACACATTAATGTAAGTGTGTACAACCCGAATGGGTAGTAGGATGCGGGGCTAATAATAAAATAAGGCATAACTCTCACAATAGATTAGATTAGAGATGTTGAGGAGGACAGGGTTCAAATCCTAGCTAGGTTTTCTGAGGTTGGTTTTTCCCTCTCTTCTCTACCCTCACAATAGTGAATACCTACATATCTTCTAAACTCTTTAATTTCCTCCTTGTTACCCATTAGTATGTATGTGTGTGTGTGTTGTGTGTGTTGTGTTTGTGTGAATATGTATATATATATATATGTATGGTAATAGCCCAGATGAGTGGTAAGATGCAAAAAACAACACTTTTGTTGTACAGGATGACCAAGAGATAGCACAAACCACTCAGGTGGTCAAGCTTTGAATATCAGCCATGTTTACAAGACACATAGCCTTTGATTCTTGTTGGGGTTCTCTCATCCTTTCTCCACACTAATATTTTTACATTCCCATTATGCTACCATCTTCTTTAAATAGATTCAGTAGTAACCCTCGTTTTTAATTTTCATCTCCCAAACCCAAATGTCTATGGGATCGGTGAATAGTATTTGATGTTGCTCCAGGAGCTGCGCCAAGCTGAGCGTTCTGGGGTTTGATTGTGAATGGGTAACAGAGAGGGGCTCTCGACGTCCAGTGGCGCTGCTCCAGCTGGCCTCAGAGGATGGGCTGTGCGCCCTCTACAGATTGTGCAAGGTGCACTACATTCCCACACAACTAAAGGTCATAGCAATGTACACAACTGATACAAAGAATGAGAGTAGTTAATAGGCTGTAATGGCTATATGGTTCTTGGATGTTATTTAAAAAAAACACTGTACAGCACACCATACTACTCATTCAGGTTATAAGAATATTTACACTAGTAAGATAATGATGAAGGTAGAATTTATAGGAAATAAATATTAATTTTTACGGAGAGGAAGTGAAGAGCATGTAGGAAAAAACATTCATTACAACCAACCAAGATTTAAACCTCAGTCTCTTTGTCATTGGCAGTCAAGTTTGATGTGAGAATGATGCGTTAGACTCTGTGACCACCAATGTGGGTCTGAATTTTATTAATGATTTTTGTTTAAGTTATTTTTGTTATTAATAACCAAACAATGAATTTATTGATATACAAATAATTAGTACGAAATCTGGTAATGCCCATCTTGAAGTTCCCAGATAGATGATATTCCAACAGTAGTCCCCTCCATGCTCTCATTGCTTTAACCTTAGAATGCTATTCTTTCATAAAATTAACTACGGAGGTTTACAAGATTGTCATGTTCCCTTCCTTACATGAGGGCTAAAATTCTCCCCTCTCCAGTACCTTCAGTTCGCCTGGAAACTTCACTTTAGCGGATAGTGTTTCTCTTCTGACTTGTTTTGTTTGTGCTCTGGGGGAAGCTCAGTCGTAAAAGTTACAAGTGTTTAGCATTAATGAAATATTTTACTAATGTACTGACAATGGTATCTTACAAACTAAAACAAAACAAAGTAGTAATATTGCATCTTATTAGACATGAAAACATGGTAATAAACCAGAAAACCAAAAATCTCGAAATAATTGAAACCTACAATGAAACCAAGGGTGCATGACTATGACATCTTTAGAGAATTCAGGGCAACATCCTGTTGTCATGTTATGGGAAGTTGTGCAAAAAAATGTTAATCAACAATTGAACTAGTTGAGAATAGTTTTTAATTTATCAATAATGTAATAAAATTATGTTTTCAATATAATAAAATGTAAAGTTGTAAAATTTATAAGTGTTTGGCATTCATGTCTCACACAGAGAGGTTTATCATTCTAGGGTTAAACTACTGTCCAAAGGCTCTCTGGCAACAGAAAGACCTAACTAACTTCCCTTGCTATATATCTACCAGGAGTTGCTGGAGGACCCTAGTATCTTGAAAGTGGGTGTGGCCCCATCAGACGACGCGAAGTACCTTCTGGCCGACTATGGTGTGAAAGTAAGGGGTTGCCTTGACCTGAGGCATTTGGCCAAACTCCATGGCAACTCCACTGGAGGCCTGGGCTCCCTTGCGCAAACAACCCTTGGCTTAAAGCTTGACAAGAACTGGAGAGTGCGCTGCAGTGACTGGGAAGCTCAAGAGCTTGATGCTCAACAGCTGGACTACGCTGCTAAGGATGCCCTGGTGGGCATTGTCATATTTGCTTGGCTAACAGGTAAATCTTGTGTTTAAAGCATTGAGTACTAAACTCCTAGAGCCACATGGATAGTGCACGAGGGAACTAAATATAATTTGTTAGGAATAGTAAATATACAGATGCTAAGGTTTGAAGTGTAGTATTAGAGATACTCTCCTGTATTAAATTAGTTTATATGTCCTGCTATCTAATTAGTAGGGGTTTGTGAAGTCCACTTTTTCAATTTGAAGCAAATTCAAATCGATTATATGAAATGTTCTAAAAGATGAATCTTTACATTACTTTACATCCATTACTGTTTCCAGCCTGTGTTCTGGGCCAGTTTTTTATTCAAGCCATATATATTTCTCGCTATCAGCTGGCTAGACCTGTTGTAGCTTCATATGCCTTATAATCTAACTTAAGACTAGGACAGGCACAATATCAAGTTCCCGTCCATTAATACATCACTGTGAAAGGGTAAACCCTCATTTCACCAATGATTAATTTTGTGGCCATGCCCAGAATAAAACCCAGGACACTTAGCTCAGTAGACAGTCACGCTACCAAGTGAGCTAAGGTGATGGATCAAAGCCAAATCAAAGTTAGAATTTTTTTTAGTGGTTTTATGCCTGTAAAAAGATTATATTGTAGCTATTTATATTACTTCCACTAAAATTACTTGTAAAAGGTTTTATTGCACAATTGTTTTAATACTTCTTTTTAATCTGATAAATCAAGCTATTATCACAACATGCAATACAATTATTTCAGATTTTTTATCTATGAATATTAATTTATAATGTACAAAACAGCTCAAAATGGAAATAATTAAACATAAATTGAGTATTTTAGCCATATATATTTTTAATGTCGAAGCTTCAAAGCCGGATTTTGTTTCAAAGTGAAGCTGAAGCTGAAGCTGATGCTAGTTTTGAAGCTGTACACCCTCTTAATTAGTAAGTATTCAGACCTTGGATGTTTAGTATTAGATGTTTTGTCTGAGATTAAGCTAATTTTAAAGTCAAGCTTTTTAATTAGTAAATATCTAGGGCCCAGCTCATTGTAAGTTTGCTCCAAGGTGCTAATAACCCTTAAAGCTTTTACATTGATCATTAAGGTTATAAACAGCTTAATTTAAGATATATGGATAAAGATAGCTTAGAGGAATTGCGCCCGCATTGGTGTCTAAAGGGAATAGAAAACCTGAAGGGATAAATTATAATAAAACCACCCTCAGGTTACCAAGTCTGAGATTTGAACCTAAATCTTCTTGTCACAGGCAATCCAGTCTAACAAAAGCAAACACCTTCAACTGTTGTTGAGCGTTGGTTTTAAATACATTAATAAAATATGTTAACAACCATCCTGTAATCTTTGCCTCAGGTCTGACCAAGCATTGGCCATGGAGCCGTGTGTCAGCCTGGGACCAGGTCTACGCTCAGTGCAAGAATCTGGTGGATGTACGGTTCAAGCAGAAAGGCACCGGTAAGGTCATATTTATTTTAGGACAAAATACAATATAATTTTTGGGGGTAGAAATTTAATAACCAAATAATTTTAAATTAAAAAAAAAATTTAGTATAGGGGATAAATCCTTATCTCGGGAAATAAATAATTCCGTCCTAATTTTAGAACAATTATTTTATTATTATAGTTAGAGAAACCATAATAGTTTAGATAAATGCTGAAAGTTTTGGTTTATTGCAACACTTCTATTACTAATGAACGACCGAGGGTTTTATTGCATCGAGAGTCATATATTAATCATTATTCAAGGCAAGGTCTCTGTGGATATGTGAAAACATGTGTAAGAATAAATTAAGAAAGTTGTTTATCTCTTGTTTCTATTAATCAGTTTATTTCCACTATTTCATTTATTTCTGAGACGCTGAGCACTCAGTAGTATTTATAATCTATTTGTTTCACTCAGGGTATCCAACGACCTTTAAAACAGGGAAAATTCAGGAAATTTGCTTGGTCATTATAAAGTCATGGAAAAGTCAAGCAATTTAATCTAAATTTTTTAATTTTCTCATATTCACTAAAAATATGCAAGTTTTATATGCAATAATCGAAATAAAAACTTTCTTCCAGTTAAAACACACTGCACATCTCTTTTAACACAGTTGAGCATACTAATTTTAATTATCAAGTTAAACCTGTAATTTTCATGCCATTTTTACACCCCACAACCATGCGTCTTTAGACAAAGTTGAGTCAAGGCTATGAGGATGTGTGAAAATTCAATTAGATACATTATAAGGAGAAGAAATTAATAATGTGTCTCACAAACATTTTAAACTATTTGTGCAAGACGATATTTTAATCTCTATGATTTCACTGAAATATAGCTTAGAACACACTATCCATTAGCCCCTTGCTTTGGGCTGAACCTCTTTAAACACTTCATAGACTGACAATTTTAAATTTGTATGTGTAATATTATTACATCAAGTTGCGATCTTAATAAAATAATGTTTGTAATATAGTGACTAGTGACCGGAAAAGTTGTAAATTTGCTCTGAAAAACCTGGAAAAGTCAGGGAATTAATAACTATAGTTTGGCTGAACACCTTGTTATTTCCTGCTTTTGGTTTCTTGATGGTTGGGCAACCCCAGGCGGTGGAGACATCAAGACCAAAAATGGCATTCAGCATTTGAGTATCAGGAAGCTATCTTCCCGTAGTTATGCCACACGCAAGAAACCCCTGTATCATAACTGCTTCATGGAGGCCCCAGACGGAGACCTTCTGTGCAGCTCAGACCTCAAGAAGGCCGAGTGGTGAGTCTGGGAGGGTACCACATTACCACCACTTCTATACTGGATATACTGTATGTTTTAATCCTTGACTGAGAGAAATATTATCCACATGTTATCATTTCACTCAGGTTGAAGGTTCCTAACTGTAAACAAATGCATTGAATTTGTCTCGCATTAGAATAACATTTGTAAATTACAAACGGAAACAAACATTATTACACGTTTGAATGAAAGAGGTAACTGTTGAAGCTTTTGACCATTTCATTTTAACACTCCTTTTCACGCCAATCTCTTTATTTACTTAGTTATAAGGTTTCAAGGTCCATCTATTTATAAATAGACTTTTAGATATTGAGAACCCAAACCATTTGTTGTTGTGATATAACTCTTTGGATCTATATTTGAGTTCATGGTGATGTAAACGTTATAACATTTGTTTAATATTACTTCAGGGTCAATCAATCATAATACATGAGTTGACTTTAAAAAGGTTCTTTTGGGGAAAAAAGTTCTGCTCATTTTTTGGTCACTACAATATTCTTTCTAGCAAGGATCCTGTTCAAACTTCTATTGAGTCTTGATTAATTTAAGGATCTAAGTTACAGTTATTAACCTCATCCATAATCCACTAATTGTTCTGCTCTCTTTTATTCAAAGAGAGCCTGATATGCCTTGAAAATAAATTAAATGTTTTCTGTTTAAATGTGGGAATCGAATAGGGGACAAAACTTATCATCATCATCATCATCATCATTATCATCATCAACAACAACAACAACAACTGTTTCCAGCCTTTGGCCAGGTCGGTTTAGTAAAATTCCTTCATCTTCCTTTTTCCTTACACCATTATACCTTCTTTAATTGCTCCCATTCTTCTCCACTCACTTGCATACTTTCTATTATCTGCTCCTCCCATATCTTTCTTGGTCTCCTTTGCAGTCGTTTTCCTGCATACTTTATCTCAATCATTATCTTTGGTATCCTTTCCTTTTCTACCTTATTACACAAGCATAACATCTCAGTCTTGCTTCCTCTACTATTTCATAAACCCCAACATCCTCATTACATGTCCATACCATCTCAGTCTTGTTTCCTCTACTATCTAATGTATTCCCTATACCCCCATTCTTTCCCGGGTAACTTCATTCCTAATATTGTTTTTCCTTGTGACTGCTAACATGCTCTTCATAAACTTTATTCCCATGACCTTCACTTTCCTAGTCTCTCTTACATTCACTCTCCATGTTTCTGCTGCATGTGTGACAGTGGTTACAAAGTATGCTTTGTTCAACACTTCCTTACACTTCAAAGGCACTTCTCTTCTCCATAGCAGGTTTCTTACACACCTATAGAACAAATATTCCGGCTGCCCTTTTCTAATTAGATCCTCTCTACTCTGACCCTTTACCCTAATCACACTTCCAAGATATTTAACACTGTGTAGCTTTCTCAGCTATACTTCATCCAACTTTATAGCATTACTAGGCCTTATCCTCTTCTTTGTCACTACCATCACTTCACACTTTGCCATGCTGAATTTAATTCTACATGCTTTCACTTCCACATTCCATTTCTGTAGCTATTCCTGTACTTACTGGCTGATGGGGGTGCCAGTTGGATCTCCCTTGAGAATATGTTTTGAATTTTTTTTAACAATAACAACAAATTAAAAACAAGAAAGAATCATTGTTTTATTTTACATGATTATTCTTTGAAAAACAAACCTTATAAACCACAATGCCATTTGTCGGCTAGCCTAGACACAGGGTATTAAGCCTTCATTAACCACTAATTAACCTTTAAATCACCTCTGACAAGACATCTTGTGAATGTGGGGAATGCCAGGCCTCCACCGTGGTTCGGATTCCACGTTAAACTGTAGGTCCTCCATTTCATCTCACAATCACCCTACCATTACACATTAGCGTAAGTGTGTATAGCCCGAACGGGTAGTAAGACGCGGTAATAATAATAATAATAATAATATAATAATAATAATAATAATAATAATAATAATAAATAATAATAATAATTTATTATTATTATTATTAATTATTATTATTATTATTATTATTATTATTATTATATTTATTTATTTATTTATTTCTTAAAGATTACTATATTTTTTTTATTTGCCACTCCAACTTTTTTTTCTTTATTTGTGGCTAGTGGGGGCGTCTCCACACACTTATGATTACCATTACAAAGAGTAGTGGTGAAAGGGCACTTCCCTGATTCACTCGGTTTTTTTAAAATCCAGAACCACTTCATCCATTCCGTCTCCATCTGAACACAACTCATGCTATCCATATACGGCACATACTTTTTACTCTAATTACAACTCTTTTCACTGAGGCCTCTTCCATCGCTTTTTAGATTTTATTTATATCCACACTATTATATTCCTTCTCCACATCCTTAAATACCATTACCAAGTCCTCAAGTGTATAACCTGAATGTATGTAACATATTGAGGATGATAAGAATATAAGTTTGTCAGTAATATCAATGTCATGATTCAAATCTTAATCAGATGCACAGAGGGTGTTTTTTACTAAATGGCTACCCACTATTTGCTCCCTACCAATTCTGGTACATTTCTTCAAATTGCTAACTTCCTCATACTTATCCCATTTATTTAATTAAATGAGTATTGATAGCCCTTTGGTAGAAAGACACATTGCAAAAAAAAAAAAAAGACACTGGCAGTGAAATGGTCCCTTTGATCTTGGCTATTAAAGCTTAAACTATCAAGCCTTAGGTAATAGAATGAGGAGGGTGAATTTAAGTAAATGCACCAGTACTAGCCTAGCGAGAGCATATATGCATCCAATTGTGGAGGCAAATCAATAGTCAGCCCTACCTGAGGGAGAACCTCGTCTAGTGTCAAACCTGCTAGAGAATACCTAAATTAATTAATTATAGTACTGATTTTTAAGAAAGGAGACATTAAGAGGTGTACACATTATAGGGGAATGTAGGGGAAGGTAGGGAGAGGAATATTACGGCTTTTGGGAACAGAGATATACCATAGATTTGAACCTTAAAATATGACAGCTGTCGGAAAGAAGATATGAATTTGGAAAGGACTTTTTTTTTATCACCAAAATAAGTCATCTTCCCTATAATTTGTAGACCTCTTCCTGTCTCCTTTCTTAAAAATCAGTATTATAGTTCTCTTCTTTCAGTCCCCCGCTACCTTGTTCTACTTCCATATTGCTCTCAGCACCCTTTTTATTTCTCATTTTCCTGCAGCTCTTATCATTTCCACATTCTGTTTTTCCACATCTGGGGCTTTCCCTGTTTTATCCTCTTTAATGCATCCTCCCCTCCACCTCTTTCCATCTGGGTACCCACACCCTCCTCTTCTGCTTCACTCTCATCTCCCTCCTATTTTATTCATGGTTAAATATATTCCATTCATAGTTCCTTTTATTCTTCTCCTGTCTTCATCATTCTTCCTTCTTCATGCCATCATTTTAATTTTTTATCTTTTCTCTCTCCTTCTGTTTCACACCTGGCTTTTAACACCTTATTTTTATCTTTTCTCTCTACTTCTGTTTCACACCTGGATTTTGACACCCTATTTCTTCTTTCCTTCCACATCCCTTTCCATTATCTTTCCATTTTTGCATCCAATCTTTCCTGACTTCCTGTAACACATGCTAGGACAAAACTAGGAAATTAAAACTCAATTGCTCAATATTTTGAAACCCTCATATCTTATTGATATTGAAAGAATAGAGAATCAATCTTAAAATCATCATCAATGGTTTTCCAGCCTGTGTTTAGGTAAAATTTAATAAAATACCTCCACCTTTCTCTCTCCTTCCATAATTCTACTTCTTTTACTTGCATCCACTCTTCTCTCACGTAAATACTTGCTGTTACCATATCTTTACTGGTCTCCCATACAATTTTTTTTTTCTTAAATACTTTAACTCCATCATTCTTTTTGGGATGAATATTAAAATCACAAATTCCAATACCTCAAGTCTTTACTCTTAAATCCCCATGAATGAAAGTTTTGACATTGAAACAAAATAGCAAAATTTGGAATCAAGTACTTTTTAATTGTGTCCACTTGTAACTATTTTTTCTGTTTTAGTTTAAAGTTTAAAAATTTTAAATATACTTTTTATTACCTTTGAGTTGTAGTGGTCTTTTAAAGATCAACATTTTTTCTTTATTCTAGTACTTTTTTATTATGAAAAAAACATTTTATTTTATTGTTGCTACAAATACACTACATAAATAAATAAACATAGTTTTAATGTGAAAATGGAAGAATATTAAATTGTAAATGTTCAGGAATTTAAAAAAAAAAATGGAGGTTAAAATTTAAGAATCAGTAAATCCACGAATTTTGCCATCTCCAAACAAAACTTGAACATTTGTTTTTAAAGGTATATTTCCAAGGGCCTGGCTGAGAAGGTGTTGGACGATCCGTTCACGATACGTCTTAACTTTGAGCCTTCAGGCCGTGCAGTGGGGGATGTGGCAAATATTACAAACAGGTGAAGAACAATTGCTGTGTTGTGTGTGGCAGTGAGCATTCATTCCACAGAAGTTTGTCATCCCCTCGGAGTACCGGAAACTGTTCCCCTGTAAGTGAGACACTTCGGAATCT
Source organism: Timema cristinae (assembly GCA_039000515.1). Lineage (NCBI taxonomy): Eukaryota > Metazoa > Arthropoda > Insecta > Phasmatodea > Timematidae > Timema > Timema cristinae. The sequence continues at coordinate 17,362 of JBCFYV010003324.1, forward strand.
TGTTATATTGGGAACTATGGGGTACATGCAACGATTTAGGCATGCTCTGGCAAAATTGACACTAGAGATATGGGGCTCTACCTCAGGTAGGGTGATTATCGATTCCATCCACAATTGGATGCTAGGCTAGTATTAGATGTATTTCCTTAAATTCACCCTCCTCATCTATTACCTAAGGCTAGATAGTTTAAGCCATAATAGCCAAGATCAAAGATACTCTTTCACTGCTAGTGTTTTTTTTTATACAATATGTCTTTCTACCAACAGGCATTACTCATTTAATTATATAAATGGGATAAGTATGAGGAAGAGTTAGCATTTTGAGAAAATGTACCAGATTGGTATGGAGCAAATAGTCATAATAATTAAGGAAAAACACACTGTGCATCTGGCAGATATTTTAATCATGACCTTCACATTACTGACAAACTTATATTCATATTATTTTCAATACATTCATTTACATGTTATAAAACAGTATTATACTACATTTATGTATGTTGTCACATTTTAAAATCTGTTTTAAATTAAGTTTTAATAGAATTTAATGTGGAGGCCTAAATAATGTTGACAGGTAACTTCTATGTATGAAGAAGCAAGCATTACTTTCCAAAAAATTTGTCTAAAGTTGTAGTTTTCTTAAAAATGCCTGAATTTTGTCATTCCAAAGAAGTATGGTGGCTTAATTATGTTTTTTAGCACCACGTCTTACTACCCACATCGGTTATTACGCTTAAGTACTAATTATGCTAATGGATTGGGAAGTGGAAAGGTTGAATTTAGAGGAAGTGAACCGCATTTGCATGGAGGGAGAGTGGAAAATCATTTAGTAAACCACCACCAGTTCACCCGACTGAGATCCGAACCTTGATCTCCTCATACTTGGCAGTCGAGCTCAATACGACTAGCGCGTTAGCCAACTACGCCACTGAGACGGGTATTAATTCTTTCAAGGAATTTGTTCAGAATGTTTAATTTCTCAAAAAAGTATACCTGCAAGATAGGCCAGTTTCAAAATAAAATCCATGTGGCAGCAGAGCTCTGCCACTGAATGATTTTCTTTGTGCAAAAAGCAGAATACCTAATGTCTCAGTGCAAATATTCTTTTTAGTATCGTCCTCTTGACAACCATTTAATTTCCGTATGAAAAAAGTAAGGCAGTGCGATATGAACCCATATCTTCACACAAAACCTTACAAATTTGAAATATTAGTGGTTGTTTCTAGATGAAATTTACAGTTTTCACAACTGCCGTAACACCTTATTCATAGGAGAGCTTAGCTCTTTACTTGCCAGTACCTCCAACTGTATCAATGTATCATGCAGTATGTCCACTTAGCTTCAGGGCTAGTGCTTTAATATTTGCTTGTAGTCCAGTATGCACTCCAGACATTAGGCGATCTTTCTTTGCATACATGCCAACACATCCCTCCCACGATTTACCATTTTCTTTTAAAAAAAGTATCAATATCATTAAAATGCACTCTGGAGTCTAATTTGCAAAAAAGTAGTTCTTTCATCAGATTACCACCATCAATAAATCGAACATATTGCGACTAGATGGGAATCCATGCACATCAGTTGCTTCATTAACTTGACATACATAGTAACTGTCCTCTCATCTTGTCTAATAACTGCTCACTTAAGTCTTCTGAAATCTCTTATATATCATAAAAGCGAAAACCCGACTGACTAACTGACTCACTCACTCATCACTAATTCTCCACACTGCCCACGAAGCTAGAGGGCTGAAATTTGGCACAGGTGTTCCTTATAAGCTAATTTGGAAAATTAAAGATGTTTCATTTCAATGTTTTGTGGTTAAGGGGTTGAAATCAGGGTTTGTTACCCTAATAATCAATATTTCTTTAGGCATTTAGAGGGTAATCATTCGATAAGTTTGTTTTGATAATGCCTTCAAAAAAGTATACAATTATTTTTAACCCCGTAGATTCTTCTAAGGGTGGAAAAAAATGAAACCTACAAGTAATTAAAATTGTAATTACGTTTTAATATGCAACTCCAAAGATGGTAGAAGTCTGTAGTTTATATTTCCTGACTTTGGTGGGGTTTTTAGTCTCTCTGTGATGAGAGGGCTTGGGCCCCGGGGGGAAGGGGGGGTGAGACCTGCCCCGCCGTACTCAGCTGCTAAGCCCCATGCAGTAAGTAGGGAAGGGGGCCTGCCGAAAATAAAACTTCCTATAAGAAATGATACATGGTCACCTCCTCGCGTGTTTCTGGGGTGCACTAAAACCAGCCATTTTTTCAATTCAAAAAAAATTCCTAAACTTCATTCAAAAATAAAAAAACACAATATCCCATGAAAAAAACGGGTATTCAGAAGTTCTAATTTTTGCCAGGATACTGTTCATTGGAAAGCTGGATATTTTCTAACTGCTGCACCATAGATTCATCAAAAATGGTAGAACATCAATCCTGCCATAAGACAGGATTTCACCTAATTTGTGTGGTTTTTTACATTTAGAAATTATTGGGGAAAGCAAAAAAAATCTTTTGTTTTATTGGAAAACTCTTGTGTTTTGTTTAAAGATCCCTTTTTAATATATTGGGTTCCATACTATCTGGCTAGAACCTTAAGCAATTAAAAAATTGGATATCTTAAACTTAAGAATTTTTTGTGAAATCCAAGACAAGAATGTTTTTTGTACCACCTTTTTTTTGTACACTTTATAGCTTTAAAGGTCTATAATAGACTTCTTTCACCTGCCACCCGGTGAGCAACCTTTTTCTTTTCCTTTTTGTGCATTGTTTAAAAACCATTTCTTTTTCAAAACAAAATTTCTCATTTAAGAATAACATTTTACATTGACGAACAGGAAAAAAACACAAAACACATTTTATCTGAAATTAAATCACTCATAACCTCTTTAACCATAACACAGCTATGACAAGGCACAACTATCGCTTGTGCACTTTTACTGCCCTGTTGTTTGCCTTTGTATATTTTCTCTCAGCGGGAGTTGGCCAAACACCCAAAAATGAGTTGGGTAAGAAAGTTTTCATAAAGTGACACAATTGTGGTTGTGCAACCTGCACATTGTTATTTTGCGAAATGACGTCAACATTCTAGTAAAATTTCAAAAGAGTTATTAACTAATTAAAAAATAGTTTAAATGAAATTTGTATTCATTAAATTTATTTCTCTTTTTCAGTCAAATTTTTTTTTTCTGGAATATTTTGGTCGAGTCAAAAAATAATTTACTGTCTGAAAAATTTCCCCGCCCCCCTTTAAAACTCTCGGCCCCCCTTCCCCCTCGCGGGGGGTCGACCCCATAGTTTGAAAACCATTGCACTAACAAATATTTAATTATTTATTATTTTTAGCCCCGCTTCTTATTCCCGTTCGGTTTACACCTATGTACAAATTCACTAAGGGTTTAGGATTGGGAAAGTTAAATTTGGGAGAGGAAGTGCACACACATTGTGTAGGGGAAAAACCACCCCATGCCCCCAAACTGGGATCGAACCCCAATCCCCTTTTTTTGGGCAGTTTAGTCCAACATGAGAGTTTTGTATTAGCCCACGTGGCCACCGAAGCTGGTAATCTAATGATAATTTTAAATTTCCCCACTTTTTTGTTGGTTGCCATACTTTCTTGAGACCAAAATCAAAGTTCCAAAATTTTATTATTAAGATTGATTTTTTGTTTATTTTATACCAGTTAGAATCGAAGGATTTGGGGAAAAAGAACAATTTGACATCCCTAATCAAAACAACTTACAAACTAAACCAATTTTAATTATTATGAAATAATTTTTCCATTGGGGCCCCATGGGGTTTAAAACTCATTCTAGAATATCACAATACCCAGTCTCCGGCTGTTAATTCATCATGTGAAAGGGAAAGCCCCAATTTCATCAAGGAAATTTTTTTCAGCCATGCCCAAAAAACAAAACTGGGGGCCCGAGCTCTTTAGGCAACAGGCTACGGCTAAGTTAATTTTTTCATATATTCAGTCTATACCTTATTGTGCGTCATTGGTTTTGAAAATGCTGTTAAATGCCCCAAAAAACAAAAAGTAGAATGCGATAAAATAAATTCATTAATATCAAGCTGATAGAAAAATCTAGGTAAACAAAATAAACTGGATACAAAGTGTGACTTATTTAAAGGGAATAATAGTTTTTTTTGTGTGATTTTCGGCTTTTCTCCCAAGCAGCTGTGGTGAAAAACCACCAACCCCGAGTCCTCCTCTTTTGTACGAACTGTCATTTCGCAGCAACAGGAAGATATGGGACGCGAAGAACTTCCCACAATGCAACGCCCCCAGCAGGAAAAAATCAGGGGCATTTTTTCTTGCATCTTTGTCTTACAAACCATCAGGGTATCCACAACACTGGGGAGGTAAATAGTTTTTAAAATTTTGGAAAGTACCCCCCCTTTTTTAAAGGGGGGGGTGGGAAACCCGTAGAATAAAATTAAAGGGCTACGCTATATTCATATTATAATTGAAGCCAAAACGAGCTATATTTTTTTATATAATGGTGTGTGCATAGTTTATATAATGTAAGAAAAATTTTAAAACACTAAGTTTTTTACTGATTTTAGGTAAGTCGGGCTGAAAAATAATGAATAATTTTCAAAAAAAGTACCTTCTAGTAAAATTTTATTCCATTTACATGGTTTGCTCATTATTTTTAAAGTACTTAAATTTGCTTGGTATTGTTAAATGCAATCCAATTTTCATAGGAAGATCCTTCTAGAAAATACATACAAACACATTATTTTAACAGCCAAACATTAACATAATTTTAAAATTATCAGTGTTATTTTATAGATATTAATAATATATACAAATAAACAGCTGCACCTAACATGATCTGAGGTATAATTACATGAAAATAGATCTATTAAATTCTATAGCTGTCAAATAAGGCTATTGCTATGAAACTGGCTCTACATAGATATATTATTGTTATCAAAACTAGCTCAGTACAATAGGAGTTGACTGTTGACCCAGGATGGCCATGATAGCGCAAATTTTCTTACATTCCTAGAAACACCCACCTTGGTGCAATGACAATGTGGGGGCCGACATGAACTCTAAACCCTCCAGGTTTCGGCACCACTCTCAAAATACAATCCCATGAACACAAACTTCCTTTACTCCCACTAGGGTCGTTTTTATACGCTCTTCTACATATACCATACACCTTTCCCCTTAAAAGGTTTCATTCCCTTTTTCCTTTAAACATAAAAACAAACAGTCCTAAATTTAACCTTACGTAACGCAATCTAAATAAATCTCTTCCCCTCACATATTATTGTTCAAAAGGACGAGAGAGCGCCTGTAAGTTTATAAATCCACTCTCCATGGGACCTAATCACCTGAGATATTGCCACAACACTAATGGAGTGCCAGGCCCTTCAATTTCTAAACCTTCTGGAGCAGGAGGCATAGCCAGTTTTGGCTTAGTAGAATGCTCTTCTTATCCATCAATAATACTTTCTTCCAATCCCAAATAGTCTTCTTCAGAGCACCTTGCTCTCAAAAGATGTTCTTGTTTCCGGTTCTTGTATCCTCGGAACTTCACGGACATACCTGTTTCCAAGTTAAACAATCTCTTCAGATGGTGTGCATGAACAAATCTCACTTTTGGTTCAACCATAGCCAAATAGTTAAAAATTAGGTGTCCCAATGGCTAAATAATTTTTTAATAAAGGAAATTGATAAAACTAAAGAAAAAGGAAAAACAAACTACTAAGAATAAATTTGATGAAGAAAGCCCACCAAGGGAAATAGGAAAAATATGGGAAGGATCCAATGCACAAAGGTGACATCTTCTTCCTTTCTTCTGTCTTCTATAGTAGAAGTATTATACCCACATTTTAACACCATTAGAATAATATTTCGGATCGTTGCCTTTGTGTTTGATAAATAGAATGATATTTCAGCATTGTTGCCTTAGAGTTTAACAAAGGCAACAGTGCCGAAAAATTTTTTGATTGTGTTAAAATTTAATTTTTTCCATTATCCACCTCTCACTTGAACATTTTCTATTATCTGCTCCTCCCCTCTCTTTCTTGGCCTTCCCTTGTGTCTTTTCTCCACATACTTAATTTCAAAATATTTTTTTCGCATACTCTCTTTTTTCATTTCTCATTTCATGCCATACCATCTCAGCCTTGCACCCTCTACTATCTCATATACTCCCTGTACCCCCAAATCTTTCCCCGGGTAACTTCATTCCTAAAACTTGTTTCTCCTCGGACACTGTATCCTCCTCAGAATTCAATTCCAGGACTTCACTTTCCTAATTCTTTTACATTCATTGTCCATGTTTTATGCTGAAATTGGAAATAGGTACAAAGTAGCCCTGACAACATTCTTACCTCAAAGGGCACTTTCTTCCCTTTCGGGTTCTTATGCACCATGAACAACCCCCCTACTTCCTTTTTTCTTAAACCCTCCTACCTAAACCCTTTTCCTTCAATCACGCTTCCACAAATTTTACGTTCAATTTTCCTGCCTACTCCACCCAACCTTAGAGCTTTTTAGGCTTTACCTTCTTTCTTGCACTAACATCCTTCACACTTTTCCATGCTAAATTTCATCCACACCTTTCACTTCCTTTTCCTTCTCCCCCATACCATCAAAAAACCACAAACATCATGACTTTCATTTTTTTCCCTCCCCAGGGAAGTGAAATATTATTGAAATAAAACTTCAAAACCCATAAACTTAACATGTTTTTAAAAGAATTATTTTTATTATTATTATTATTATTATATTTTTATTTACACCGCGTCTTACTACCGTTCGGGATATCAAAAGTACTATTACGTAATGGATTGGGAAAAATTGGGAAGGTTAAAAAAAAAAAAGGAAAGTGAACCCGCATTGCGTGGGGGGGAAGTGGAAAACCATTTGGGAAAAACCCCCCCCCATTTACCCGACCGAGATTAAACCCGATCTCCCCCGTCCTCAGCAGTTGGGCTCAACACGACAACGCTTGCCAACTACCCACAGAGGGGGTGAATTAAAGTTTTAAAAGAAAAGGTCAAGGGTGGGAAAAAATGCTCAAAACCAACCACACATTTACTGCGTGAAAAATTATTTTGGGGGGTTACCACATGGACAAAGATATGATGATGTGAAGAGAAGAAATGAGATGATAAAAATTTTGGATGAAGATGATAAGAAGATGATGAGGTTTGAGATAAAGTATATGATATGAGGATCAGTGAGATTATGGAGAGAAGTGATGATGATAAATAAGAAGAAGTATGAGTTAAACTTATAACCATTTTTTTCATTCTTTTTTTTAAACAAATTAAGAGTTAAACTAAGTTTGTTTTTAAAAAATTTAAAAGGAAAAAGAAAAACAAATTTTAGTAAAACTTTAACTTTTTTATTTTTCCAAAAAAATATTTTAAAATTTAAATCTTTTCTAAGCTTATTTTTCATTACTTTTTACAATTCAATTAATTAGTTTTTCTTTATTAATTTTTTATAAATTTTTAAAATATGTATAGTCACCCTTTTAAAAATTTATCAAAAAAATTTAGAAATTTTTTTTTAAATAAAATTTTTTAATTTAAAAAACACCCTTTAAAAAAGCAGGGCTGTATAAGACCAACGTCTTTTTAAATAACACCCATCCCCCTAAATCGGGAAATACTGTGGGGTACCAACAGAATTCAAACCCTATAATTAGTCACGGGCAACCAGACAAAATAACTGACCTTCGGGTTTGTTTTCATTTATATCTTTTACGATACTTTCACACTCACGCAAGGGGCTATTAAGGGGCTGTGACTGCTATTTTTTGCATTTTAGAAAATTAAAGCTTACCAACTAACTACAAGTAAATCTTAGATCTTCGGGGGGTTTTTGAAAAAAAGTTGTGCTTGTCCTTATTTTAAGCCTAGCCTCATTTCAACAGGGGGCGGGTGCAAGGTAAATTTGTTTGTCCCATCTCCATAGCTGAGTCCCCTGAACTTCGGTCCGCCAACCGGGGAAAAAGCGCTCGTTCATCACAGCCAAATAAAATTCCGGCACGAGGCAGGAGCGATAAAAAAAGCAAAGGGTTTTATGGGACGGAGGGGGGGCCCTTACAAAAGAACAGCTCCAAGAATCCCCATTGGGTCTCGTAAGGAACCATTAATGGTTCATTATTTAAAACTTTTTTTAAATTAGGTTTTTATAAAATTTAATAATGTGGCTCATGTGAATTGTTCCCCAAAAACAATGTTACCTGGTAAAGGTTTGGCTATAGCTCCTTTGGGTGGCCTAAAAAAAATGCCGGCCAGTCTGATGAACAATCAATTCACTATACTTTACGACCTAAAATTTTCTGGATGACAGCTCGAAATTTACAATAATCCCCCAAATTCAAAACACCAACGCGACATTTTTCACTTGGATGTTAAAAAAAAACAGTGTACTAAATTAAGTGATAGTTTAACCACGAAAATTTGGCCAAATTTTTTATTTATAATTTTTTGAGGTCGGAACCCCAAAATTTTTTTAAATTTTATTCCCCAAAAAAAATTTAAAATTAAAACCACTTCACAAAACTTCAACGAAAAAAAACTCAAAATGGGGGCGACAATCTAAACCAAAAAGATTGAAAATAAGGGAAACAAATTTTTTTTCAAAGATAAAACACGCAGTTGAGAAAAAAATTTTATTCATTAAAAAATTTTTAAAAAACGATAAAAAATCATAAAATAAAATTTTTTGATGTAAAAAAAATGACAACAATTTTTCTCTTTTTTCCCAAATAAATAATCCCTTTTTAAAAAAAATAGATGCAACCAATCATATAATTAAATTTATCATTAAAATGAATGTAAATTAACAAAACCCAAAAATGTTTAAAATTTTTATTACTAATTAAATGTTTACATTAACTAAAGAAATGGGACATAACGGGGATTAAAGGAAAAAATCCCCCTAAAATAAAGTTAACTTCTAATGTTTATTTTTTTTTTTGATCAGGATTCAAAACTCGGAAAAAAAGGTAAAAAAAAATTTGGATTTTATTAAAAAAGGTCTTTTCTATCTTTTTTTTTTTAGCTTTTTGGGATTAAAACATCTATTGAAAACAGTACTGAAAACCTTGTTCTTAATTTAGGGGGTTCAAATCTAAAAAAACTTCTTTAGTTTCACCTTTTACTTTTATGACTATCAAAGCACAAATATTTTATCAAAAAACTGGGGTTTTTTAAAAAATTTTTAATGTTTAATGCCTGCCCCATTTCCTACACCACGAATAACTAAAGGCTCTCAGCTTAGCTTGCAAGTGTACATCCTCTTTGAAAGGGTTTTCCCGTGTGCCAAAAAAAGGATACGCCCCCCGGTCACAAGAGTTCAGTTCTTTTCAGAACAGGGGCAGGAGCTGGTCACCTCGAGCGGATGTGGGAGAGCACTTTCCACTACAGAGGGCCTCGTTTCGCCCAAAACGGTCTGTCTCTCACAACCCCAAGGGTCACCCTCCGGGAACAGGAAACGAACGGGGAGCAGGAAATGGAATGGCAGGGCTCGCCTGAGGTCACTTTCACATCGGGGTGAGCCCCACCACTCTTTCCAATCAACGAGGTCACCATCCCCAAGCAGGGAGAACAAGAACGGGAGTAGATCTGGAGTGGGGGATTGCCTGGAGTCACGTTCTTCGGGGTGGGGCCCTATCACTCTTTTTAACCACAAAACAACAATGAGGTTTACCAACCCTCCAGGGAATTTTAAAGCGTTTATTAAAATTGAATCAATTCCGCCATTTCTAAAACCTCACACACATATTTTACTTAACTAATTTCATTAAAATTTTTTAATATTTTTATGGCAAATTAATTAATCTGTCTTTGAAATTATGCTAGACAAAGAAAAAAAAATTAATTTGAAAGTTCAAAATACTTTTATCCTTACAAATCTCTTTGATAGTTCATAACCTTGGCTTGAGATTGCAGTAGTTTCTTTTCACCTAAAAGGTTTTACAGGATTGACACAAATGCAATATTAATAAAAGATTAAAAAGATGGATGGAACCTTTAAATTATCAACTCCAAAACCTTAAGGGACTGAGGTTTCAATAAAATCGAACTGAAGATTTTTTTTTAATTACAAATATGTTAAGGTTTTCTTTATTTTCAAATTTTGGTTTGGGTTTTTGTTTTTAATCTCTTCCCTTTTTTAGGGGGTTCACCCCAAAAATAATTATGGGGACAAACTTAAAACAACCAGCCAAAGCCCAATAATTTAACACTTAAAAAAATAAAGGGGAATTTTAAAAATGTTAAATAAATTAGTTATTATTTTTTTTTACACAGAAATTTAAGATTTAATGAAAAAGGGGAAACCCTCTTATTATGTTTAAATGTTTTCTAAGTTTTTGGTTTTGGGGCTTGAGGTTAGGGGTTTCCTTGGTAAATTAAAAAGTAGATTTTGAGATTTGAGTTTTAAATTTAAATTCCCCCATTTCTAACAAAAAATAAATTGTTTAACCCTGTTTTCCCAAAATTTGTAAAGTTAAAATTTTCAGATTCAAATTTTTATTAATTATTAATTTGTGAAATGGACTTTTGGGTTTTTAAAATGCTAAAATTACATGACAAAATATAAACTTTTTCTGTACCCTACCATTCTATGGTTTTTTAGTTTGAACTTTTTATTTAAGATTTTTTTAAATAAACAAGAGATAAAAACCTAAAAAGAAAAAAGTTTTCTTTATTAAAAAGGCTTTAATTTGAAAACAAAGCCTTTCCCAACAAATTTCTTGAACGTTTATTTTTCATATTTTTTGTCCATTTTGTTTCAATGTATTATTTTATTCTTTGAATTAATTTTTGAGAAAGGGAGCTTCTTACGAGAGTTCAGTTTAAAAAAATTTGTTTTAAATTTTACAAGGGTGCCATTTCAGTTTTATTGTGTCTAAGGGGACTGCATGCCAAATAGGGGAACATCGAAACACACTCAGATCTCCGCACATCGCTCATAATAGACTGTCAAAAATGACAATTGCGCATCGAAATTTTGTATGGCTAAGAAACCATTTGCATGGAACATTCATACTGCATTTTTTTTTAAACCCTATTTATTTTTTTTATTTTAAAAATTTTAATCAAAATTTTAAGTTTTTTGATTTTATTAAAACAGAAAAAAAATTATTTTTTTACACATAGTGATAAAGTGAGATATGTCGGCAGCGGGGAAAATGTCCATGACTCTTGTCCCCAAATTTTGGAGTACTTAGAAATAGTATTTTTTATTGTTTATCTTGATGTCACTCTTTTTTTCCAAAATACTATCCCGAAAAATCAGTACAAAC
>JBCFYV010003325.1:0-29092 GCA_039000515.1 Timema cristinae
TCAACCTTTTGAAAAACGTCATATTCAATTTATTTTTAGTTAAAACTTTCAACACCAATGCTGTTAGCGACTTATATTTTGGGATTGTGATGGAAGCTTACCGAAAATGCACCCAAATTAGCTTAGAGAGGAGATGGTGAAACCACCCTCCGGCGCACCCGGTTAAAGTTTGAAGCTTGACGTCCTTAGTCGTGGGCAATCCAGTTTATTGCGATCCTGACGTCTTATACAGAATAACCACGCTCAATAAAAATTAACAAATTTCTACCTAAAATCTGGCTATAATTAACAATATGGAACACAATTGCGCACCCTAAAGATAAATAGGAAAATCTCCGTGTCACAGAGTCAAAAGTCTCTGGTTTGATTCGTGTATCCGAGCTAGGAATGAAAATATTCCAATAAAAACTTCAAATCACTGAATCACAGGGAAAGGAGGTAAATTCACAGAGGCTTAACTATAATGTTGAAGCATTAATATAATATTGGGCACATAGCAGACCAGGAAACCCCGACGTTAGGTACACATTCAACTACCAAGCGCAGTAGTCGCTGCGTGAGTGTGAGAAGGGAACTGAAATAATCGGTGTTATTGCTTGGTTTTAACTTATTTGATACATTGTCTGGTCTTATCAGTTAAGGTAAGTGTTTTTGAAATTTTTATGTTGAAATATTTTTTCGTCGAAATAAATCAAATAATTCACCAGTAGAACCATAGAGTGTAATTTTCTTCACATAGTGACCTCTACAGTTCTTGCATACCTATTAAGGGTGTCTTGTAATTTAATGACAACTTATTTATCTTAATTTAAAAGTTGCTCATCAAACGCTAATATGCATATGCAGATATTCCACAACTGTTGGTATCAGTATGGGAATAAAATTAAACTCCTATGTTTCTACTGGAGGAATATTTTATTTATTTTGGCCAAAAAACCCGCCTCGGTGGCGTAGCTAGCTAACGCGCTGGTTTCGTGTTAAGCTAGTCTGCCGAGGACGGGTAGATTGAGGTTCGAATCTCGGTTGGGGGAACTGGAGGTGGTTTTCCCTAAATAGTTTTCCACTCTCCATCCACGCAAATGCAGGTTCATTTCCTATAAATTCAACCTTCCCAATTCCTAATCCATTAGCGTAATTAGTACTTAAGCGTATGACCCGAACGGGTAGAAATACGTGGTGCTTAGTTAATTAATTAATAGTTTGGCCAAAAAAAGTTTAGCTATAAAAACACTGCACATAACTCGCGTTCCTTACATTCCCAGTGTACCGGGAAGGTCGCCAAAATTACATCTGAAAGGAGATGTTTTATAGGTACGCACTACTCATTGTAAATAAAATTAACCTTCCTACTTCTCGTCTGGTTCGTTATCTCTCCTTTTCTTGGCATCTCCGGATTCTCGAACTAACGTTTCCCCTCCTTCTCCTTGTTATTTGCGTCACATGTGTATATAACGCGCACTGGTGGCAAGAGAAGTATGTCTGGGTGTTATTGGTTCAAGTAAACATTCAACAGTTTTTTGTTTTTCGTCGTTTTTTAATCACTAGGTCGTCGTTGGCTCGCGTTCCAATTCGCCGATATATAGCAAAATCCTGGCGGGTGAATCTTTTAACAGTTCTTTAACCTTTACGGGTAGACCCGATATTACGTTGAGCGTCCCGGGTTTTATTCACAGCATAGCCTAAAAAGTAATTATTGGTGGACGCTCCACGTCCCTATTCACAGTGATGAATTCAAGGGTTCGGGCTTGGGTATTGTGTCTGTTCTATAACTAAGCTAGTTTGAAAGTTGTTTGAAGATATAATCAGTTTGTTCAGAAAGAACATGTTAAATATCCTCGATAAAATTAAATTAAAAATTAAACATTTTTACTCCAAATATATATCAACACTTTATCTCTCGCACCGTAACTCTCGTTATATACTAGATTTTACGGTGACCGGAAGGTCATGTTTAGAATCCCGGTCGTGTGTACTGAGTATGTTTTCCCTCAAATTATTTCCTCTAAATCCTAACCTCACGCCTACCCTATCATTGTAAATGTGCGGATAACTTGGATGGGTAGTAAGACACCCCGCAAAAATAAACACCAGATAAGTATGAGTTCACGCAGCTCTTCATCTTGCATTGCATCCTGGGACACAGTGGAGATGGGGAGAGTTAAGCAAGTCATTCTACCTCCTTTTTTACTTTTCAAGATTTAAAATAATTGTAATAGAAACTTAAAACTTATTTTAAAAAAAAGTACAACTAAGTTATAGATTATAAAGACTTAAATTTCAAGAACTCGCTTCGGTGGCCTCGTGGTCTAAGGCGTCACTCTCACAAGAGACAGGACTGCCGATGTCAGGGATATTGTTGTTAGATCCCTGTCGGGTGTACTAAGGGTGGTTTTTCTTAAATGGTTTCCCTTTCTCTCTCTCGCTCTCTCTCCACCCAAATACGGGTACATTCCCTCTAAATTCAACCTTCCTTGTCCCTAACCCATTTAGCATAATTGGTACATAGGCGTGTAACCCAGGTGGGTAGTAAAAACGCGGTGCTAAAAAATATATATTCATGACCACGATTGAAGCTTAATGTTCAAGAGGCATATGGCTTGACGCACTTAAATGTTCTCTCACTCCAAACAAATGTTGCTTTGATACATTGTATGGCCTTCCTAAAGTAATTTTCTGGGTGCGCCACTGCTTTGGGATCAAGCTAGGCTGGTCTCACAATCGCGAAAATTTAACTTGTAGTCATTAAGTTTTTTACCTTGACAAACGTATATCTACACGACATTTTTTATGACTTTAAAAATATAAACGTTCAGTCTTGAAAGAAAGTTTAAAAAAAATACACTGATGCCAACTAGTGGTGTAATTTGTAAGTGAAATAGCCGACAGTTATGATGTACTTATTTTAATGCACATCAACACACAGGTTGCAAACCTTTGTGATTACGCCACAGTTTGTTTATAGGAGACCAATTAACATATTAATTAAGTATTTATTATTGGATTGAATGTCTCGTGTATTCCACAAGAATAATTTTAGCTGCTTAATCGTGTTTTATTTTCATGAAAAGATGTTTGAAAATAGTTATAACACCTTGCTCTAGGAAACTACCTCCTGATTGGTTATCCAAAAAACTTCTATGTCTTTTATATTCTTAATTTGTAGTCAGCATTTTACGATTTTGTTTCATCTCATACATGTCATACTTCTAATTCTAAAGGTCACCCATTCGTATAAAATCTTTATGGCTTTAATTTTATGTTTTTTAATCCTCTCATTGAATTTGAACTCAAACTTCCCCCCCACACCTCTCAAACAACACCCCCCCCCCTCCGTAATCTACGTAAAAGACAACCTCTCAAAGGAGCGCTGGTCTTGTCCCCCCTACCTTACGGTGCAGAAAGGTCCCGTTCATCGCCGCCAGGAGGCACGCACGAGCTCGCGATAAACAAAACCACTTTTGCACTCCCCACGTCGGGTGCCAAAAATTTTTGCCAAGGTTAGCGGGTCACGGTCGTGACGTCATCGCCGTTCAGTGTCAATCAACCGACGGGTCGGATGACGAGTGGCACGTGGTGTGTATCGTTACAACACGCCTCTCTACGATAGAGGGCTTTAGACCCTGCGACTTGACCATCGCGACAGAGCTGGTCTGTCCTTAAATCCTATTTACTCCTTTATTTAACTACATGAATGGCTAGGGATTAAGAATATATCATTTAAAGGAAATTTAACCGCATTCGCGTGTAGGACGAGGGGCAAACCGTTTGGGGAAAACACCCTCAATACAATACACCAAGTTGAGATTTGAACCTCGACCTTCCCATAGTTGGCAAGACATATTAGGTGACCCCTTTGTCCGTGTGACCACTGATGTGGCTAAACGCCCATCATCCCTTACGCTAACTGCGTACAATTACAACCTTTAATTAATTTAGACGTGTGTAGTTTTTTAAAGAATAAGTATATTTAAGAGTTTGTAATTTTATTATGGACATATTAAATTCTTAAAACCATATCCTGCTTTTTTATATTTGAAAATATTACAAGGAATCTTATTTATATAAAAAAAGATTGTATGTAATGTTTAAAATATGAATACCTAATACTTGAAAATCTCATATATTAAGATATAGTTAAACCATCTGATATTCAGATGTGACATTAAAATATAATGACACCCGGATATGGGAAAAGAACACGTAACTTTTGTCTTCGTGACCTTTGACCGGGACCTTTGGAGTGCGCCAATGTTAGACCACTTTGATATCATAAGCATTCAATATAATACGCTATTACTTCAAATATATTAAATTTGCATGGAGAAGGAGCAAGAATGACCGTATAGCTGTATCCACTTCTGGGACTACCCCTTGCTGGCGCGTCTACTAACCTAACATCCGTGTAACACTGAAAGGCGGTTAATCGGTCTCTTACCTCAAGCTACAGACAAATAATTACGTTTGATAAAGCAATGAAACTTTATGTATTACCTCTTTACCCGCTCAAGAGTTTTGGGTAGTTGTATTTTAACTAAGTAATTAAATCTTCACTGGTTGTGACATCGTCCAAAGCATCAATCTTGCAATAGACTGGATTGCCGGTTGTGGGAAGGTGGAGGTTCGAATCTCAGCTTGGGTGCACAAGGGGGTGTTTTTCACGTGGTATTCATCACTGGTATTACCAATCCTCTCTCCACGCTAATACGAGTGCATTACCTGTTTAAGTACCCTCCAAATCCATTTCTAATTTGTTAATAGGCTTGTTGTTGGACAGACCAATTAATCAAACCTCAACCAATCCTATTAACATTATTTTGTGACAGTGGCGAGGCATGGTTCACACCAAACCGAGAGAAAGAAAGTATTCTACTTTATTTTCTCTACACTTGTTACAATACCACCTCCCGCGGCACCCAGTTTATCGAACATATCACCAAAATAATAATGTTACTTGACTTTAAGGGCGCCGCATACTAGAAGTGAAATATCCTTACACTGCGGTATTTATTATGAGAATGGCGGTTATAAAGTTTCAAAACCACTCGAACAATCTTAATTCTTGGTATGTTCTGTTGCGAGTTGTGGCCCTGTTAAAAACTGCCCCATATGTTTGAGGAAGGCCGGATCTATGTTTCTAACCATTTACATATCTCAGCGCTGAGACATTTAGCGTGAAACGTCCTTGAAAAGGAGCTAATTTCATCTTAACATGAATTTTTAAATATATATTAAAACTTAAAATCAAAATGTTTAGCTCCACATGGCTAGGTTGATATCTTTCCTCTCTATCTTAGCTTAAATCATATTTTTAAATAACAAAACACTATTTAAATAACGCGAGATTTCTTGATGTCAGCGACGCGCCTCAGAGTTCCGGTAGGCGGCCCCCTTATAGAAGTGAAAACTAAACCTAGATATGGCGAAGCATTTTATTACGTTCTTAATTTATCCCTGGATGTATCGTTAGTGTCATAGCTATATTTTTTCTACAGACTACGTCATCCTAACATAAAACTTAGACGTAGTTTCGACGTAGGTTTCTGATTCCAGAATGGTATGAGAGCTCCAGTTTCCCCTTTGCTGTAATTTTCCTCCTAGAAGTGGATTTCCTGCCCCTGTAAACGAGTGGTTAAATAAGCTTACTTAAGGTTTCAGGGAACTTGGTTTGATTCTGGGCGAGTACCTAAAATAATTGAGTAAGCTCGTTTTACTGTTCTTAGGGTGAATTTTGTTCCCCGCGTATTTCTACCTTTCCGGACTGTCCGAATATTTACATTAATGTGGTAACTATGAGGAAAGGAGAACTTAGAGGAATTATATCCGAATTTGCATGGAGCGAGTGGTATACCATCAAGGAAAAAAACCCTGCAGAGATTCGAACCCTTGAAATCCAGTTTATTGCGGGCTGGTACCTTAGATCGTGAGACCACCAATAGTCAGCAGTGGGTGTTCAAATTTGGATGGATCGTTTGTATTTGCATTTAATGACGTGTACGCAATTAGGGTATTTTAATAACTTGAGTCCAGGGCACATACTGTTCCCAGACTTTAAATTATTATTTTATAAAAGATAACGAACACAACTTCAAAGAAAAGAGTTTCCATCTTCTCCGATGGTCGAACCTTGAAATATGAAGTATCCTTAAGTTTTTAAAATGTAAACTCATTTACATCAGAATTCTATTCTACTATAACAGTATTTGACAGTTGCAAATGTTACTAAAACAAATTTAATATATTCATACATAAAGTCATGTGATATTCACTTGACACATTTTAAATATTATATCCTATCTATAAATCAATATCATTAACATAGTAAAAATACCAATGTTGACCAACAAAAATTATGTTTTTATTTTTTAAACTGGTCTGCCCACCAGAATCCTACTATACTAACACTACTACATAATAAGACTTTATTTGCCCAAATATTTTGTTTTATTTATTATTGTTTACACTTTTTTTTTAGGAAGATGTCTTTCTTTCTGTTCGGGTTATAGGCCCTATGCTTATGTACTTACTTATTCTGTGGCATAAGGAACTCGAAAGTTCGTTACCGCACTAACAAAAGTACGCCATCTATCCCTATCTTGAGCTAATTCTATCCAGTTTACCTCATTAGACCCTATCTCTCAGGTCTATCCAAATGTTATCCCCCCGTCTGTGTCCGAGTCTTACCAGTGGTCTTTTCCCATTGGGTTTGCCATTCAAATACCTTGAATGTGGTTCTAGATATTCCCATTCTCGCTGCATGACCTTCCACCGTAACCTGCGAGATTTTATTACCCTAACAATGTTTGGTGATGAGTACAGGGTATGCAACTCATCAATAGATAGCCTCCTCCACTCCCCACTGTCTTCATTCATTTTTGGACCTAATATCTTCCTAAGCATCTTGTTTTCGAACTTCCTAAATTTATTTTATTCATTTAATGTAAAAGGCCATGTTTCGTACCCATCGAGAACAACCGGTAAAATTATGACTTTGTATATGCTGAATTTTACATTTATTGACAGCAAACGAGACGCCAACAACTTATTGACCGAGTAATAACATATTTTCGTAGGTGATCTGACGGTCTATAGGTAAGGAAGGTGTCAGACTTCTATGCTGCGGGTCCGGGGTTCAATCCTCGGTCCCGGCACAGATTTATCTGATTGCCAAACCCTTCCTTCACCTATGACGAGACGTGTATTAATCACAACTTGTGAATGTGAGGAATGCCAGTCCTCAACCGTAGTTCGGATCCCACGTTAAACTGTAGGTCCTCCATTTCATCTCACAATCACCCTACCATTACACATTAGCGTAAGTGCGTATAACCTGAACGGGTAGTAAGACGCGGTGCTAATAATAATAATAATAATAATAATAATAATAATAATAACATATTTTCCTAATTTCCAATCTAATATTGTTATCGCTAGTTAAAATTGTTCCTAAATATTTAAATATTTGAATTCATTAACCCATCAAATGATATGTTGTTTGCCGTAATATCTAAATTTTCCTCAATCTGTGTTCTCTGTGTTATCATATACTTAGTATTTTCAGCGTTCACATCTAAACTTGGTTCCTTACCAGCCTCTGATAAAATGTCTGCATTTCTTCCAACAGTTTTCTTACTATTACCTAACAAAGCTAAACATAGATACTAATTACGTTAATGAGGTAAGGATGAGGAAGGTTGAATTTAGAGGAAGTGTACTCGCATTTGCGTGGAGGGAGAGTGGGAAAAGGTATAGGAAAAACCTCAGTACACTCGACAGAGAATTGAACCCCGTTCTCCTTGTCATCGGCAGTTTAGTCTTTTAACTTAGCGTTAGACCATGCTGTCACCGAAACAGGTCAATGATTGTTAACGGCTTATTTGGAAAGGCAGGAATGAGGAAGATTGTTTAGAATAAGTGCACCCGCATTACTATGAAGAGAGGATGGAAAGACCACAATAACAAATCATATTAAAATAGCCCCCCCCCCCCTCCCCAGTTTGCCCAACCGATATTTTAACCTTGACTTACACCGTCTCAAATAATTCAGTATATTGCGAGACTGACACCTCAAACCGCGTGGTAACCGCTGCGCCCCCAACTCAAACTTTCTAAAGTATCACGTGTAAACTTTGGTCTACGAGAAGAGTCTAGGGTTGTAGTGACAGTCTCGACAAAACACTTGCAGAAAGAAACAAGTGAACTATTACATACATTTTACATGAGCTGTTTCTTTAGAAAATTCCCCCTTCCATTTTCCCCCTGCCGAGTATATTTGAATCACAATGTATGACTGTGCTGTAGGTTGTGGATGTCAGGAGCAATGTTTTTCACATTGACATGCCGATGATGGCTTTTTTTTCTTTTTTTTTTTTTTCTTTTTTAGAAGAGCCTTGACGCGACAGTGAAAGTGTTGACTTGTTAGCGTTCTGGACAGGGTAGTCCCCGGCCGAGTATAGATGGGTGACTGACATTTGGTAAGATAGAGCCCGGCTGAGAAACGGTGGTCACGCTCTTAGACGCTTTCTCAAGAAGGCGATCTTTTTTCCCACCCACTACCACGCGTCGTATTCTCCGTTTGGACTATTTCTGCAACTTAACCAATTATATTTTAGGACACAGAATATGAAAGGCTATTTCGAAGGAAATGCACCATAATTTATTTGGAGAGAAAATTGGGATTTCGCAATGTAAAAACTCACCCAGATTAAATTTGACTTCAATCCAGTTTATTGCAAACCTGACTATTTAGACCTCGGGAGCACTGTTGCAGGTCTTAGCATACTTGGTCACGTTGCAAGATAATGATTAAAATTACAATGTAAATTGTTTTTATGTATCTACACTTTCTATACACATGTTAAAAGCAACATACAACAAACACCAATTAACTTAACAAAGGGCAGCAACATCTATAGTAGGATTGCCTTAATCCAACCGTTCAAAAAATTACTATCTTTGCTCCATGTATTCATACGCCAGTTTTTGTACTCCACAGCTGTCACTTTGGACATCTGAAAGATAAAATATTTTATCCCCCTTTCACTTGTGATCGAACCTATGTCCTCTAGACCTGTATTTGGCTTGTACACGCACTCAGCTGCCTCGTCGCTGGCCGGGCGTACCCCTCCGTCTTAACGCAAGAACCTCCTCCGGTTCAAGGGCGTACAACGAAGAGGATGGTTTGCTGTGTCACGGTGGAGTAAGGACCACCGGACCACTCAATCACCTGTCAAATAAAACTGTCCGTCGCGCGTTGGCCTGGGCGACGTTCAAGCTTTGTTCTGATCGGTGCTCCTCGTCTTACTACCCGTCCGAGACTATCCACATGCTTATACTAATTCGGTAGGGACTGAGAAGATAAAATATAAAAGAACGGTACCCGCATTCACGTAAAAAGAGAGTGGGAAACCATTTATCCCAGGCGTGTCAAACTCGTCTGGTGATAAGGGCCAAAATGAAAATTTAAAATACTGAAAAGGCCGCATTTAAAATAATAATTAAAAATCCTCACAACAAAAGGAAAATTAACTATTAACACATAACACTCGTATGTGTTGCCAAATATTGCACATATAAGGGATCTAGTAGTCTAGGGGTAAGGGCTCAAACCCGACCCTGGCACAGATTTATCTGATTACCAATCCCTTCCTTCACCTCTGGCAAAGTGTGTTCTTTCATGATTTGAGAATGTGGGGAATGCCAGAACCCCACCGTGGTTCGAAACCCACGATAAACTGTAGGTCCCCTCTGCTTTCCCCCACCATCATTCTCACGTATCATCCTACCATCTGGGGATAATGGAATTTGCCTTAATGGTGTCCCCACCTCAGAAATGAGTTCCTCCATACGCCAGGAGAGCATAGATCTAGATCTAGAGCATTAGCCCACCCACATTGCACATATTTTGTGTGCAAACTGAACTATGTTTTGGAGTCAATCTCTTGAGAGTAAAGAGTAGATATTTGGTATACCAACCTTACTTGGTAAATCTTCCAAAATAATGGTCGATTTATAAATGTCATGATTCCAAATTATTTATTCCTTCAGCGTTTATAAATATATTAATCGGGTAGCATTGTTGGTTTGTTTGTTAATCAAAAGGTCCTTGGGCCGAACAGAATCATGTATCGGGTCGTAACTTTGAAATTTCTGATTTAGCCGAAAACACCCTCATCAAACCTGGACTAGATCAAGAGATAAATCCATAACTTTTCCGGTAAAATTATCATAATTGAAAATTGTATTTGTAAGGATATTTATTATGATATTGAGATAGAAACATACAGTTAGTGACAAATTCAACCACCTAGCGCTTTAGCAGCTACGTGATAGTGATAATAGAACTGGAATCGCTTTTATTTATTTATTCTATTTTATTTGATCATGTTTCTGGTGTCAACGTTCATTGAATGAATTAAACTAAATTGTAGACTTTAAGGTGGGAATGTAGGGGACGAAAGAAAAGGTGGTTTTGTAGTTTGTAACAAAATATTTGTTTGGTCAAAATAAATCAAATATTGCTTCCGTAGAAACAGAGTGTTTAATTTTCTTCCCATGGTGACCTCATCAGTTCTTGAATATCAGTTGAGGGTGTCGTGACATTTAATGACAACTTTTTCTCTTCATTTAAAAAGTTTATCATTTAATTTCGCTATGCTTAAAACCGTTAATCAACAACTGATATCAACCTTGCGTAGAAAATTAAACACTGTGATCTTACTGGGTCAGTATTTTATTTATTTTGAAAAAAAAAGTTTTGCTATAAAAACTACATAAACACTTACCTTTTCTCTCATCCCCTGCACTCCCCCTCCCCCCTGCACCTTCAAACTTTTACTTGGGATATTTCGATTGAATTTGTTTTATTTAAAAACATTGAAAATTTACGAAAATAATCAAAGGAAAATTTTCTTGAGATTTTTTCTTTTTTCTTTCCCATCTCACGTCTCTATCTCTACCGTCAGACAAGTTGAGACTGGCGCCTTTTTCCGTGTGTCGACTGTCGAGTAGCGCGGTTGGGATACGGCTTTGCTCCCAGAATGTTTCTGACATAATGTTTTCCTCTCACTGTCTACCACAATGTCATTCCTAAGAACAGACTGAAAATGGTGGTATTGTTAGTAGTCGCTTCGAAGCGGGTGACTGTTGCACTTGAAGCTCGCTGACGTGACGTAGAGCCTGACCCGCATACATCACTCCTCACTTTGTAATATATTTTTTTACGTCCATTGTGAGTGAAGTTTGGCCTTGAAATGTTATTTAGCGAACATCGGACACAGACTAATTAACACTTGTTTAAGGAGACCTATAAGTATTGGTTAGTTGTTAATTAGAATTTATACTTTATAAAATACTAAATACAAATAAAAGAAAAATTAATAGCACGGTGCAGCGCACAGACTTTCTCTCTCTTTTTAACTTAAACTAGAAACATTTATTAAAATCTCGTAAGATTTGTGAAATAAAATAATATAAATTGTTACCGAAACACTCCACCAAAGATAGTAAATAAAATAATATAAACTCTTACAGAAACAATGAGAAAAAATAGCATAAGAATCAATTTTATTTATTTAAAGTGCTTCATAAAAATACGATGTTATGTGCTTATAGCTCAAAAATTATTTATTTTATAAAAATATATTCCTGATTATTTTTTTTTATAGTACTACAACTCTACAATAATAAATTATTTTTAATATCACAAATAGTTACGGAGCTATGATCAAAATTGTAAATTTACGCTTCTCTAAAGTACCCTAAAATCAATTTCATGGGAAAACGAGAGTTGTCATTTAGTTTTTAATTTTGAAAAAAAAAATCCATAGATACAAAATTTAATTAAAATAGTTAGAATGGATTTTGAGAAAATCGATTTTATCTCTTTTTGCCCTTCAGTAAACTACCCTTAATTTTGGGGTTGGATATCTAATTCCTAAAATTCCCACTATGAAAAGCCTAGATACTAAGGAATCAAATAGCCAAAGCTATTATGTATGCATTTTAGTGAGGATTACTCCATCTAGATATCATATTCTGAAAATTGAAAAATGACATTTGGACACGGGAATCAAACCCGGGACTTTTGGCTTAGTACGCCAATGCTCTTACCACTGAGCGAACTCGCATTTGCGTGGAGGGAAATTGAGAAACAATTAAGGGAAAAACCTCATTTCACCCTGCCGGGATTTTAACCTCGAGTATTAAACTACCCACATATGTGGTCGTACGCTCCAAGGCGTCACTTTGGCAATAAATTGGCTTGTTCTCAGCTGAGTTTCTCGCTCTCCCTCCAGTCCACACAAATTCGAGGTTCACTTGTCTTAGTTCTACCTTTCTTTGTCTTTCTCTCATTAATGTAAATACACGGGTAGCTTGAACGATTAGTCAGATATGGTACACACACACATACACATGATTTACTCATACAAACTTTTCAAGAATTCTGACTACTTTCTTCATTTATTTTTAGCACCGTGTCATACATACTAACTCAGGGGTCGGCATCCTTTTTGGGGCTTAGATCGACTTTTACATTGATCAAAGGTCCCGCGATCACCTTTCATTTCTTCACTCTACTTTTAATTATTTTATATATATCTTGTATTTATTCCCTAAATTCAATATTTTCTCCAAGACTAACGTCCCAACCTATATATAAAATACATACAATGTACACTCGGTTTACCCTGAAAGGCAGCAGTCTTACCTTGATGGGTTACACTATGGCCGTATGAGCTGTACCATAGTGAAATAATGCAAGGTAAGCTTGCTTTTTTGTGACTTTGTAGTTTTCTTACGCGATCGACTAAAAATTGACGCGAGATCGACCTATTGTCGACCCTTGTACTACCCGTAAGGGATTAGGAAGGTTGAATTTAGAGGAAGTTTACCCGCATTTGCGTGGATAGAGAGAGGGGGGGGGGGACCGTTTAGGAAAAACTATCAGACTGGGATCGAACCCCGATCTCTCCGTCTTCTGTGGTCTATTCTATTGCGAGAATAGCGGCTTAGGCAATGTGGCCACCGAAGCGGGTTTCTCCAAATTCAAAGAACACTTATCCAAGCCAGACATTTTCTTACGAAATATTAAATGTCTTAATTGATTAATCACATTTCACATGAGTTGCGATAGAAGATCTGGTTTTTTTCCCCCATATTACCCTCATCACGTCATAATTGTGACCTTGAACTAGAACTTGGAAGTCTTTTAATTTGGTAACACGCAGAATTGAGGCGGGGTAGGCATTTCACTGATCTAATGATTCTAAAGGCTAATCGAGATTAAACTGTGTGTTTATTGTGACGTGAGTAAATAAAGCTGTTACAAGTGATGGGAGCTATTTGTGAATTTAGCCATTTAGAAGCTTAGGGTCGAAGGTTATTGCATTATTACGCAATTAGTGATAAATTAATCAACCCAAATAAATAGGGGTTCAAACTGGAACTTGTCATAGTTATAATATAGTCCTATTAGTATTGACTACCCGGGATCGTGAAGGTGACTTATAACCACTGTATGGATGTGGTTGACCCACACGGTGGGGGGAAGGAGTTTTGGAGTCGGACGGGGTATTAAAATACTCTGCATATAATATGTATTCAGAACATATTGTACCACATATTTAAGTAAATAAAAATATATAATAGAAAATAGCTTAAGTAAGAGGGTTAAATTAAAAGTATTTGTTTGAAAAACACACACATCCTTCCGCAACAAAGGCCACGCAGATAAAGGCATAAGTAAGTCTTGTCTTGTCTGATTTGCCGAGGATGGGGGTGATCAGTTCTAAAACCCCGGTCGAGTTTATCAAGGGGTTTTATCCTCCGCAAGAAATGAGGGTGCACTTCTGAATTCTACCCACCCCTCCCTATCAATGTAAATATATGGATAGCCCGAATGGGTGGTGAGACGCGGAACACGTCACTGGCAACTGCGAATTTGACGTTTTAGACAGTCAAGGTCTCCTATCATTGTCACACACACGTGTGTGATAATAGAATGAAGACATATCTCTTTGAAGACCTGCTTTGGTAGGTTGTCTTTGTCACGCACCCGCGGTAATTAAGTATTGGTCAGAATTGTAGGGGCAATCTAACAAGCCCTCTACCCCGAACCTTCTAGAGTAAAACTTGGAGATGTATCAAACGCTGAGCGCGAGCGTGCGTGTGTGTGTGTTTTCTGAGCTGCGTATATCCGGTCGAGTCGGTCTGGTCTTCTCAGGTACAGTTCATTTCAGTTAGGAAGAAACTTTGACTTTTACCGAAGTTACTAAAACCCTTTTCACATATTCATTTGTCAAGTTATCACCCTCTATTCACGATTGGATGGCATGGATTTCAACCAAAATCGATTATTTTTTTTAAACTCTAATGATTAAATAGAAAAACCTTGTTGGATTGAAATTTCTATTTCGAGTTTTATTAGCACCGCATCTTTCTACCCGTTCGTGTTATGCCTTTATGTACTAATTACTCTAATGGTTTAAGGAACTAGTAAGGTTGTATTTAAATTATGTGTACCCATATTTGCATGGAGGGAGAGTGTAAAACCATTTTGGAAAAAATTCTCTCAGTACACCTGACCGAGGTTCGAACTCCGATCTCCCCGTCATTGATAGTCTAGTCTACTGCCTTAGACCATGCGGCCAGCGAAGTGGGTTATTTCGCGTTCATTTAATTATAAACGATAAGTTGTTTATATATAGGCCTAAAATGACTTGGGTGGCCGCTCGAACGGTAAAGTTCGATTATAGTCTGATGCCACGGAGTTTTTTATATTATAAAAGCTATTTGGGAGTATTCCAGTTGGGCTACGAGATCCTTCTTGGTAATTGTAAACAAAGAGTAATGATGTACTAACTCGACCCTGACTGTTGTGGCGCATCATTTAGAATGGTTGTAAATGTTTTCTCAAGCTGAGCGGAAAACAGCAAGTGATGGACAATAAGACACACAAAAAATGCTAATCTAACCTAGCCTAACTTAACTTGACCTAAACAAGCCTAACCTAATATAGGGTAAAAAGATTGGTGGGGCCGAATTAATATCTAGCCGCAGGTCTATTTATTATCTGCTATAGTCTTCCTCGCGAGTGAAACGTGGCCCAATTAATTATGAACGTTTGAGACAAGGGGTTCCTTGGCCCAACTGTCATTCACTGGGTTATTTAATTTATTTGATTGATACATTTTTAAATGTGTTTTTAGATTTTTCTTTTAACTATACTAATCTCTTGATTTTTATATTTAAATAATAAACTATTTCTAAAGTTTTGTTCTTAGTTTCTTTTTAATATTTTCTTTGCACCAGTTTGGGCTGTACGCATTTAATTACACTAATAAATAGGTATAATTAAGATAAAATGTATCAGCAGTTGCATTTAGGGATATTGTTATATCGTTTATGGGGGGAGGGGGGGGGGAACTCAGTAGCCTGCACCCTAGAGATTAGATACCTGACCACTCCGTCACCGTCAAACCAACTAGAAGCCGTTGACACTGATTTTTAGACCTGAACGTGCTTGAGTGAGTGAGTGAGTGAGTAAGCTAGTCAGTGGAACTAAGGTAAAATGTATATATAACTATGCCCATGGTCAGTCTGACGGCGGGGAGACCTTGGAGTGTCGGGTATTTGTGCGTCCCCGAAGAGGGCGCGAGAACTGGCAAGGGCGTCGCTGTCCCAGGTGACGCCGAGAATGGTATTCCACGTGTGGGCGTTTCTAGACCACCTGCCCCATTCATCTGGCTTCGCCCAGCAGTCGAAAATACCACGGCCCACGTTTGATTAAACAAGTACTCATTTTTAGGAGGGGGGTTGCTGTCCTTTCTGGCTAGCCAAAGTTAACTTTTTTTTTCACCACGTCTTAGAACCCGTCCAAGTTATAATTTAATTATACTAACAGGTCGGGGATTAAGTAGGTATAGTTTAGAGGAAATGTATCCGCATTTTTAAGAAGAGAAGGGGAAATTAAGGGAAAATCATCCTCAATGCACCCGGCCTCTATTTGAATCCTTACCTTCCCGTCAAAGACAAACTAGATTATACAAGACTGGTGTTTGCGGGTTGTATTTAACCATTAACACAGATTGAGAAAAAGAAAGTAAATGTTTCTTGCATATACTTTACAAATGGGAATCATTCCATAAAACACGAGTGATCTATAAGGCAGCTTAAACTTCCTCTTCAACTACTAGTGGTATAAATAATGACAAGGTACTCCCAAATACTTATTTCTGTCACATACGCTTTCATAGTTTTCAAAAAGTCGCAAATAAAGTCAAATAAATTTATAGTCTAGACTACAGTTGAATAATATTTTTTGACTGTGTTATATTACGAGTCTTGGCGAGCGTTAATAGTCGCATATTAACCCCCACGTTGTGTCGCCATTTGTTATATTACGTTTCTTCTGCCCCTCGTTGGAATGCTATTTGTTACACTTTTCGCGTTCAGCCCCTCGTCGGACGTCATTTATTACACTTCGTAATATTTTTGATTATAAATCTCCCACGTTGTGTCGCTATTTGCTACATTACATAACAGAGTCACTCCGTAAATCATTATTTCTATTACGCAACTATGTGCTTTACTTATAATGCCTCGTTCCTTATCATTAGACTTTAATAAATGATAATATATCACATAAAGTTTGATATCTGTTTATTCTTTAAATTGAAATCATATTGTTATTAGTATTTTCTAATCGAAACACGATCATGTCGAGGGCCTAACAACTTATAATCACTGATCGCTTAAAGCACGTCCATTCAAAACCACGACTGATTGCACAGTGAAAATACGGAGTTTCAAAAAGTCACATATATCTGAGTTCAATAGAAGCTTCTCGAAGGAATCTTCCTAACGGTAAATTACACACCTACAAATTCAGAAAGAAAAATACCTATTGCGTTTGGAAGCTTCTCGAAGGAAATACTTTAAAAGATCTTAACATTTCTTAAATTTAGCTCCAGTAGATGCTGCCATCTTACCACGAGGCGTGAACTAACTAGTAAATAATTTAGAGGAAGACGTGATTTAAGCGCCACGTAATAGGTTGTACAATTTAAATAAAGTAAAATATGTTTAATTATATGTAAAATATTTTTGAATATATGAATAATTAGAATGATAAATGGTCAATGCTTTCAAATACTCCTTAGGGTCAATCTATTGCATTACAATACCCCCCAAAGTGTATCGGAAAGTAGAGACTAGTCTTATACTTTTTGATACGCTTTGCCAAAATAAAAAAGGAAGACATGATCACTTTTCGTACACCCTGTATAAGTTTTACAAATTTTACAAAATTTTCACTATTTTGAAACATCCTGTATAGTTTCACAAAATTTACTTAAAGTTCAATATTTTTAAACATCCTGTATAGAATTAACAAAATTACATCAAGTTCAATATTTTGAAGTGGAAGTTATATGAATTAAGCATTAAAATAAAATTTATCAGTTATAATTAGGATTAACTAAAATAAGATAATCTAAGTAAAACATTTAGTATAATTATGATTAAATGAAATAAAATATCTAAGTAAGATGCCAGCCTAATTATAATTAACTGATATAACATAGTCTAAGTTTATTATATTAAGAAATTTTAATTTAATTGTCACAGATCGAAGTGTCTTTTAATTAATTTTTGCCAAGCAATTTGCATTTCCTTTATATCTTGTCTTTTTCTTAATTCTATACAATCTTCTTTAAATAATTGTTGCACT
The DNA here is from genome assembly GCA_039000515.1 of Timema cristinae. Classification (NCBI taxonomy): domain Eukaryota; kingdom Metazoa; phylum Arthropoda; class Insecta; order Phasmatodea; family Timematidae; genus Timema; species Timema cristinae. Next base: position 17,729 of record JBCFYV010003325.1, read on the forward strand.
TCGTTTCATGATCCTTCACGGATCCACTTTTGTGATTTTTTTTTCACACACTTAACAAAGGCTCTTAACACTTTGTTACACTTACTCTTAAAAGTCTCTTGGCCAAACTTGCTATATGATCACAAACATTTACAACTTTATGTACCAAACGGTCAACTAAAATTTGCTATATGAGCACCACATTTGCTGAAAATAGCTTAACTTAACATAAAAAATTAAAATAAACATAATTAACTAGTAAAACATATAAGTACATTGTTTAAATCATAGAAATGGCAATATCATACACATACATTGTCTAACAACAGAAAAATATTATCATACAGTATCATTGATTTAATTAGGATGACACTTAACCCCTAGTAAAACAAAATGAAAAACAACAACTCGATGCTGAATCTCTCCACAGCACAGAGAACCATAGTATATACAATCTCTAACAAGACCTTAGTGGTTTAATACAAGCTCACATTTTGAAATATTCTTATAATTAATTATTATTTATTATTATGATTAAAAATTTTATTTAAAAGAAAGTTGCTTTAAACTTGTGACATAATATTGATTTATTTTTATAACAGGCTCAATAAAGGCTAACTCCCAAAAACTGGAACGTATCCTCAGGATACTTCCCGGCATACAGTGACCGACAATCCCATTTCTCAGGCCTTCAAAACACACAAGAGGCGTTCTCTTCTTGGTCCAAACCTCGTTCAAATGTCTGGTAACCACAGGCGGTTCAGAACTCTGCTGACCCCTTGGCCCAGAAAAACTCTCAAAACTCTAATACGGGTGGTCCAGGTTCAATGCCTGCCCCCTAAAACTCACAATACTTAACTCGGGTGGCCCAGGTTCAATGCCTGCCCCCTAACACTTACAAAATTCCCATAACTCGGGTGGCCCAGGTTCAATCCCTGCCCCCTAAAACTCACAAGGTAGTCAGACCTCTGCGACAAAACTACTCTCTTGCCAAACGTCGAAGAATCCAAGTTCTGACATCACAACATGTCACTGTATAGCAGAAATTACCTGCCTCAACTCAATTTTTATTATAAGCTTGTCTTAAATTGCTTGTCTGACCTGGTGCTTTCCGAGTACACCCCTACCCTCAACTGACTATACTTTGTAATAAATCCATTTCTACTCCTTCCTTCACCAAGCACTTCAGAGGATGCTTCCCTCCCTCAACTGACTATACTTTGTAATAAATCCATTTCTACTCCTTCCTTCACCAAGCACTTCAGAGGATGCTTCCCTCCCTCTAATTTGTCATTAATAATGAAAACAAAATGAAGTACTTGTCCTTACTTTCCAGAGTTGGACTGTATTGAAATATTAAGGAGGGTCACTTTCCACACTAATCTTTACAATGAAATGGCCCTTATTTACAAGGTTAAGAAGATAAAATTACATAATATACTAAGAGCTTATTGCTTAATAATTCTAATTACATTATTATTATTTCCACCCCTCTTTCTCTCTCTCTCTCTTCCTTTAAGCTAGCCTAACCTGGAATTATACTTTCCAAAGTTGGACTGTATTGAAGTGTTAAGAAGGTGGGTCACTTTCCACACCTATCCTCACAATAAAAAAATTGGGCTCCCATTTACAAGGTTAAAAAGATAAAATTACAAAATATATTGAGAGTCCCTGCGCTTCACAATTCTTGTTACCTTATTATTATTATTTCTTCACTTCTCTCTCCGATTCCTTAGCTAGCCTAACTTGAAAGTACCGTTTCACACTGATCTGCACCGCGATGGAGACTTACTGATCTTTACTTTAGCCCTTTCAAGTTCTGAGAGCTATCCATATTGCACTGCAGCCTCATAATTCTCACAACTTCCTAACATAATCTATCGTGATAGGATACAGGTTGCTTTAGGGTTGTGTTTCTGTAACATACATTCCTACTGATCCACTAATTGATGATAGGGCTTTAATTCAGTTACATTGTAGGTTCCTTTTACCTGTCTAGTCTCCTGGTCTTCTATTAGGTACACATTATGACCTATTATTCTTTTTACCTGATAGGGACCTTCATATAGTAAAAAGAATTTCTTTATCTCTTTATTTAAGACTGATGATAGTTTGTGATTTTTTACCAGAACTGACTGTCCAACAACATAACTTACAGGTTTGTGGATGTTTTTATCATGATAATGGGATCTTTTTGTGGCTACTTCTTTTAGTCGTTTCACGGCAATATGTAATTTAGCTTGTTGATCCTTTTCTATTCTAGGTGGAAAATCAAAAAGTTTCTCTAGGTTCCTACAGGGCCTCCTCCCTTTCATGAGCTCTATAGGTGTAAAACCTGTACTCTCGTGAGTAGTGGAGTTTAAGCAAAATTCTATTTTCTCTACTTGGTTCGCCCAGGAAGCATGCTTGTTGTGACAATACAACCTCATAAACCTGCCTATTTCTCGATTTACTCTCTCAACACTGTTACTCTGAGGATGATATATTGATGTATATTTTGTTTTTATGCTATGGGCCTCAAGGGTTTCTCTCCAGAATTTGGATATGAACTGCTTCCCATGATCCGAAACAATAACCTGTGGAACTCCTACGTCGTTAATATAATTTTGAACAATTTTGTTCGTGACTGCTCTGGCAGTAGCCCTCCTAATAGTGTATAACTTCACAAACTTGGTACAGATGTCTAATACTGCAAAGATATATTGGACACCCCTTATACTAGATGGAAGTGGGCCATATATATCTACGAAGACTAATTGTAATGGGTGTTCTGCTATAACATTTTTCATGAGTCCTTCATATTTTACATTGGGAATTTTGGTTTTCTGACATATGTCACATGTTCTTAATATTTTAGCTATAGTTTTGTTCATTTTAGGAAAGTTGCATGATTCTTGTAAAATTTTGTAGCACTTTTTTACTCCTACATGGCCATAGTATTCATGGCAACTATTGATTACTGGAATAATAAGTTCCTTAGGAATACATATAGTCCAAACCTTGTCAACAGAAGTTTTTTTGAAAAGTAATTCCCCATGAATTTGATAATTAGCACTAATTTCCGGCTTAGAGTTTTTCTTTTCTAATTCTATGAAAATTTTACTTAATTTAAGGTCATTTCTTTGGGATTTAGGTAATTCCTGTTTAATATTTTTATCAGTTTCATTCATTACTTCCCTTTTTTGTGCCAATACCCTGAATTCTGTGTCAATGGTTCTTTCAACTACACCCTCAGGAGGATATCTAGACAGAGTGTCAGCTACCACCTGTTCTTTACCTGGGATATACTTAATGTCTAAATCATATTCTTGTAGTAACAAAATCCATCTGGTGAGCCTGCCATGAAGTAGCTTACATTTGTTAATAAAAGTAAGTGCTCTGTGGTCTGTATACAAAACAGTAGTTTTCCCTATGATGAAAATACGAAATTGAATGCAACTGAACACTATAGCGAGTAATTCTTTTTCAGTTATTGTATAGTTGATTTCTGGTCCATGTAACACCCTGCTGGCAAAAGCTATTGGTCTACGTTCTCCCTGTTCATCAATTTGAAATAATTCTGCACCTATCGCTTGACCTGATGCATCACAAGAAATGCACATGGGTTTACTAAAATCTGGATGTTTTAACATGACTGTACTCACAAATTGCTCCTTAATTTGTTTCATAGCTGTTTCCTCTGTTATACCCCAGCTCCATTCCTCACCTTTTCTAGTTAGTCGAAGTAGTGGGAGTACCAGGTTCGAATGACACTTGATGAACTTCCTGTAATAGTTAATCAAACCTAAAAAAGCTTGAAGTTGCTTCTTATTTTTAGGGATAGGAAATTCCCTAATGGCCCTAGTTTTATCTTCATCAGCTGATACACCTTCTGGAGAAATTATGTGTCCCAGAATTATTATTTTTTTTATAAAAAAGCCGATTTTTCTAGGTTCACCGTCATGCCACCTAATTTTAATTTTTTCAGTACTAGTCCCACTTGTTCCACATGTTCCTTGAAAGTACTCGATGCTATGACTATGTCATCGACATATAGTGTAACGAAGCTTAATACTTCTGGCCCCAATACTTTTTCTAGACCTCTAATGAAATTGCTAGTAGAAATCGATAGACCGAATGGCATTCTCTTAAAACAGTAAGTTCGTCCATTATATATGAATGAAGTATACTTCCTAGAGTCTTTGTGCAATCCTATCTGCCAAAATGAACTTACTAAGTCCAAAGACGTTAAATATTTACAACCCTCAAATTTTTGTATGAGCTCATTAGCTGGTGAAGTGGTCTCCTCATCTCTTAAGCGGGGATTTCACGACCCAATTTAGGGACTCTAAATCGGGCCCGGTCGCCGTCGGCCCTGAAATTCGATGGTGAAATGTGTGCTCCTGGTCACGTTTTGGGGGGCGACCAGGCAGGGAGGTCGGGAGAGATTTCCAACCGATTTAGGGAGGAAGGGTGGGGGTGGACCAGGCCCCCACCGCTTCTCCTGGTGAACGGGACGTGAAATGCTCCACCAGGCAGATCGCTCTGTCCGTAGTGTAGATCTAGATCTAGATTAAAAACTTGTTCGCACCTCGCGTTTTTTTTATTTTTTTTATTTTAGATTTTATCTTATGGAATCTGTCATTCCGGAGATCTTCAGCATCCAATACTTCCATAAGTCTTGCATGACTCAATACAGGTCTTTGGCGGTATACCTGCTTCATCCACATCTTCTTTTTCTTCCTTTCTTTATCACACACGGCCAATGCAGTTAATGCAACACCAACAACTATCTGCTTTGATATATACGGAGCCATTTTGAAACTTTAAGAGCAACGAACTGAGCAGTAGATCGGACGCAAAAGATCGGGTCGTGAAAATACAACGCTCCGCCGAGGAGAGGGAGAACAGTGACAGGGAGATCGAGACCAGGAACGGGAACGGGTGGTCGGGGACGCGTCGTGAAATCCCCGCTTTACCAATATCTGATTTATCTTTCGTGCATCAAGGCACAGTCGAATTCCTTTGTTTTTCTTACCAACTACAACTAGTGGATTAACAATATCAGAACTACATCTTTCTATAATGTCCCACTCTAACATGTGAGCTAGTGCCTCTTCGACAGCTGGTCTTTGACTATATGGTACTGGGTATGACTTACAATTGAATGGTGATTGATTTGTTACCTGGAGTTCACACTCGTAAAGTTTGTTCAACCCAGGTTTTCTAGAAAAAACCTCTCTATTTTCCCACATGGTTTCTAGTAGGTCCTGAGTTTGTTCCCATCTAAGTTCATTTTATTGACTTTATTTTCTATTTCTTCCCATGGTATGTTTGAATCATAATTAGATGTTAATTGCTGCATTTTGATATTTTCAGTATTTTTTGCTTCGATACAACCTACTTTACTTATATGTATTTGCACCCTATTCACATGTGATTTTTCAATGAATGAAACTTGTAGTTTTACTGGATTCTTGTTTATAGATAATTTTCTGCTTTTATAATCAATATTAACCTCAAAACCTGTTAACCAATCTGATCCTAATATTACAGGTACATTAAGATTTTCCACCACAAGAAAAATAATAGTAATTTTTACCTCATTAATCGCCACATCCAGCAACACTTGTTTCTTCACTTTTTTGTTCCTTGATCCTGTAGCGGCTATTAAGGTTACATTGGTAACTGGCAATTCAGGAATAACCTCATCTGGGTTTTGCTTTTTTATTTCTTCAAAACACTCCTGGGAAATAGCCGTTATCTCAGATCCCGTGTCTACCAATAATTTTAACTTAAGGTTACCTACCTTTCCTTCTATCTCTGGGGATATTGCCTTACAGAACTCATTTTTACTATTATTTTCTTGCAATAGATCCTCCATGGGATCACCTTGTAAAATTACATATTGTTTAACAAAGTTCAAATAATTAATCTGTTCATTAGTCCTATTTATTACTACTTTGTTGACCTCATGTGGACTGCCATGGGCCCTAGCAATCAGTTTCCCTGATTTTCATTTCTAAAGACTGTGTGACCCATTGTGAATGGTGCAATATCATTAGAGCTAGGTGCAGAGTGTACTTCTGCTGCTATTCTTCTAGTCTGACTATTATTTACCTGTTTGTTGTAATTGTCTCGGCTCTCTTGTCTGGGGTTTTCCCTCACCCCCTCTCTGTGTCCTATCATATGATTGTTGGGACCTTGCCTATTTTGTCCTTGGTTTATAAAATAGTTAGGTCTGTTGGGCCTGCCGTCTTCTCGACGCTTTGAATCCTGGAATGGGTTTGGTGGTCTATTTTGTTTATTATCACGACCGAATGGATTATAGGTCTGTCTAGTTCTATCAAAATTGGGTGTTTCATTTCTACCTTCCCTTTCCCCATTCCTTTGCCACCTATTGTCAAATCCTATCAATACTCTTTCCATCTCCTTCACATTTTGGGCATTAACACTTAACAATACATTTTGTACCTGAAGAGGAAAGTGATTTGTTAGATGTTTCACCAACCTGTGTTCTTCCAATGGATAATTTAAATACCTAGCCTGAGAAACAAAACCATGAAAATACTCATTCATTGTGCCTTTCTTGGAATCATATCTATTATTAAATATTAACTGCAGAAAGTTGTCCTGCATCTCTTGAGACCAAAAGTGATCCAAAAATGCGCGCTTAGCCTGTTCATAGGTCTCCCATTCATCCTCTAAATAACTGGCCCAGTTCTTAGCCTCCCCTTCTAAACATGAGAGCAAAATTTCAATTTTGTTCCTTTCCCTTAAATCCTCTTCTTTCCAAACTCTCTCCATTTTTTGCAAATATTGAGCCACAGATATTTTGCCCTTTGCTCCCCTATACCTAGGAATGAGTGACAAAGTAAGGTCATTGACATTTTTGGTTAAGAGATTGTGACTACACCCATTTTTGTTATCTGTCCCCCTACCTTTGTTAAGTTGTACTTGATCAGCTAAGTTGTTTATTTTCTGATCTAAAGTGCCAACCGTTTTTTTGTTTTCATTTACAATTTCTTTTATCTCCACAATTTCTTTCCTTTTTATTTGAATCTCCTCATTAATATTTTCCTTAATAAATTGCCTATTAGCATCCTCTTGCCCTTCAATTTCTAACCTCACCTTTTCTATTTGAATTTCCAAATTGGATTGCACTACCTGAACAGCTGATTTGTTGTGTGCTATCTGTATATCCTGTGTTTGTATTTGTTTTTCTAATTTACTGGTTTCTTTATCTAATTTTTTCTCCAAACCCTCTGTTTTGTTTGTCACTGAAGATATTTGATCAATTAACTTAAACTGTTCCTTTCTTAGATTTTCCTGCCTAACCTCTAAATTTCCTTGTTTTTTTTCTCCTTCTGAAACCCTGTCATTAATTTCATTAATTTGTTGGATAAAATTTTGATTAATTAATTCTAAATTCTCAAATTTTTTATTTATATTCTTTGATTGTTCGTCGACCTTTTGGTTGAGTTTAGTTTCTAAAGTTTGTCCCATTTTTTCCAAATCCTTTTTAAAATCCTGTTTATTTTCTCATGCAGTTCGATCAATTTTACATCCGAGTTCTCTCATATTTTCTAATATAACCTTTAAAAGATCTACTTGTTCTACTGGTTTAGCCACCCTCTCTTCCACTAAGGTTATAGTTCCCCCTACACTTTGATTCAGCGTTTGCAGGATTACTTCTTTACTTGCTACCTCCCCAGAGCTAGCCCCTACTTCCTCCTCACTCCCTTCTTGTTCCTGTTCAAAATTTTCCCTCTTGAATTGACCTGCCCTTTCATCCCCCTCATAAATAAATGGCATTGTGTCTTCATCATCATACTCTTCAGGTTCTCTTATCACCTTGTCTGCCATGTTGAAAATTTAAATAAATTTTTCTTAAGTAGATCTATGAATTAATTTTGTGTTAGGCCTTGACAAATTTCAAGTACTATTGATCTAAGAATTACTTTTTATAGTGAGAAATTTAATTTAAAATTAGGCCCATACACTTTTATATTGTTAGTTTTAATTTAATTTGTGAAATCCCAACATATAGAAACAAAATTTTACTACCCCCAAAATACACAATTGAAATTAGATAAAAAAAAATTTTTTATTTATTTTTTATTAGAGTTACAGCTTCTGTTGACCACTTATCTGTCCTCGACGCTGTTTCTTGACTGCATGCCGTCTCCAAAAGGTCCTCAGTCCCGTTCCTTGATGGTGTGCCGTTGGTGTGCCGTCTCTTGCAGGTGTGCCGTCGGCGTGTCGTCTCTTGCAGGTGTGCCGTCTCCAACAGTCCTTTGCGCTGTTTCTTGACTGTGCCGTCTCCTTGGTGTGGTGTGCCGTCCTTTGGTGATTATGTGCCGTCTCTTCCTTTAGCTCAGTTGACGCACCTGTCTCAGTTCGCGGTATTCGTGCCCCTAAGTTGTAGCGCCATTTGTTATATTACGAGTCTTGGCGAGCGTTAATAGTCGCATATTAACCCCCACGTTGTGTCGCCATTTGTTATATTACGTTTCTTCTGCCCCTCGTTGGAATGCTATTTGTTACACTTTTCGCGTTCAGCCCCTCGTTGGACGTCATTTATTACACTTCGTAATATTTTTGATTATAAATCTCCCACGTTGTGTCGCTATTTGCTACATTACATAACAGAGTCACTCCGTAAATCATTATTTCTATTACGCAACTATGTGCTTTACTTATAATGCCTCGTTCCTTATCATTAGACTTTAATAAATGATAATATATCACATAAAGTTTGATATCTGTTTATTCTTTAAATTGAAATCATATTGTTATTAGTATTTTCTAATCGAAACACGATCATGTCGAGGGCCTAACAACTTATAATCACTGATCGCTTAAAGCACGTCCATTCAAAACCACGACTGATTGCACAGTGAAAATACGGAGTTTCAAAAAGTCACATATATCTGAGTTCAATAGAAGCTTCTCGAAGGAATCTTCCTAACGGTAAATTACACACCTACAAATTCAGAAAGAAAAATACCTATTGCGTTTGGAAGCTTCTCGAAGGAAATACTTTAAAAGATCTTAACATTTCTTAAATTTAGCTCCAGTAGATGCTGCCATCTTACCACGAGGCGTGAACTAACTAGTAAATAATTTAGAGGAAGACGTGATTTAAGCGCCACGTAATAGGTTGTACAATTTAAATAAAGTAAAATATGTTTAATTATATGTAAAATATTTTTGAATATATGAATAATTAGAATGATAAATGGTCAATGCTTTCAAATACTCCTTAGGGTCAATCTATTGCATTACAACTGTTCAACAAATAACTAAAGGTACCCAAATTTTCTTAAAAATGGACATACCTAACAATTAGAAACGTCAATGGATCTACCTTCACGTATTCATACGTCACGTCATGTTATCTGCAGCTGTCAATTTGGATAGATATTATCAATACCTATAAAATAACACAAATAATATAGTAAAAATAATTTTAGCATTGTTGACCGCAAAAAAAGTTTGGATTTTCTGAAAGGTGCTCCAAATGTTCTTTCGTTATAAAATCAAGGTAAGCACATCGCTTCTTATGTGTTTATGTACTCTTTGAGGTGCGTTTTTCAGTTCTTCTTTTTTACAAATGTGTCAATTCTGACATATAGAAGATAAATATGGTGAAAGTTTTACATTGTTGCACACCCTTTAATAATTTGCTATATTCTCTCTAAGGGTGTTGCCTACTGGAGCGCTCAAGCGTGTTGCAGATGCCCAGAAATCCCTCATTATTTAAGAAATATTTTGTTATATCAAAACATGACTCAAGACAAAATGCAGGTTAGATGTATGTAGCTATAGAACTAAGAACTTTCCATCTTGAGTTCTAAAGTTTAAAAAAAATCATGAGACATTTAAATTATCTCATTTTGAATGATGTTTCACACGAAATGTAGCGGCTCTGATATCTATTAAATGGCTAGAATTATTGATATAGCTTCCTATAACAATACAAAAATGTTTTACCAGGGTTAAATAAAATAGTCGAGTATAACTGATTGTTTGGTTTATATTGAACCTTAACTGCTATTCTCATGAGAAATACCACAGTTTGAGGATATTTGCTTTTAAGTAAGCGGCGCCCTAAAAGGCGGAGAGACGATAAACTTGCGTTTACAAAACAAATAAACTTTTGAAGACACAATTTAACGACATACTAGTTTTGCTTTAGATAACTTTTTTAAATGTCAAAATTCCTAATAATAGTTTCATGAAACGTTTGTAAGTCGCAAGCCACTAAACCAGTCTTCTCGTCTTTTTTTATCTCATAACGTATTTAACTTGTCATTTGGCAAGTTGTTAACTTTACCACATAATTTAAGTCGCCTGGGAAAAAATATAATAATTGTATTTATTTAAAACTTCTACGTTAGTACATTAATTAAGTAGGAACAAAGTTGCGAAAACTCCGATATCGCATTCTACCACTGTTTTTAACTAAACAATAATTTAAAGTTTATTATTATTATTATTATTATTATTATTATTATTATTATTATTATTATTATTATTATTATTATCATCACCGTGTCTTACTACCCGTTCAGGTTATACTCACTTACGCTAATGTGTAATGGTAGGTTGATTGTGAGATGAAATAGAGGGCTACAGTTTTAACGTGGAATCCGAACCACGGTGGAGGCCTGGCATTCCCCACATTCACAAGTTGTGATTAATACACGTCTTGTCAGAGGTGAAGGAAGGGTTTGGTAATCAGATAAATCTGTGCCGGAACGAAGATTGAGCCCGAACCCCAGCACAGAAGTCCGACACCTTACCCCTATACCATCAGGTCACCTTAAAGTTTATAAAATTGATAAACAGTTTTGTTGGCAAATTTATTATTCAAACCTCAATTTTCTTCAAATGTTTTGTAGTGACCCTTTTAAAACATTACCTTATTTATTTGAGGAACATACTCGTAAAATCTATCTTTTTAACAATACTTTTTGTTCTCAAAACTATGACTTTTTTGGGCGAATGTCGTTGAAATTGAGATAATTTTATATTTTAATAAATTTAATTAGAATATATTTATAGATACCTGCAACTTGTCACAGGCTTGCTTCAGTAGCCGTTATGGTCTAAGGCGTCATTCTCGTGTTAGACTAGATTGCCAATAATGACAGGCAGATCGGCGTTCGAATCCCGTTCTGTGTAATGAGGGTGGCTTTCCAAAATTATTTTCCACTCTTCCTCCATGCAAATGCGGGTACACGTCCTCTAAATTCAACTTTTCCGATCCCTAACACATTACGTAATTTGTACATATGCGTGAAACCAGGACCGGTGATTTAAAAATAAAGTGTAACAGCACTCCGGAGGCAACACCCTCAGAAACCCAAGTGCAGATAAACCGGGGCGGGGGTTTTAAGA